>BMAO01023984.1:0-51144 GCA_019973975.1 Trichonephila clavata
AAAAGCATTATTTATATAAAGGATAGTATGTTTAACAATTTATCTACTACCCTATAAATTGCTGCAAATTTTTCATGCAGAAGTTTTTTTTTTGAGTAACTACAATGAAAAATGAAGGATATACATAATTAAGATATTCAACTTTGGGAAATTCAATATATAAGAGCTAAGTAATGAAATTGTTAGATGAAAGTACCGTCAGCACACGGAGGTCTAAAATATTTTCAAAATACTAGGCAACTCTAATATTTTCTAGCGTAAAATTTTATTTTTGAAAATTATAATTTTTTAAAATTTATCTATTAATTTTATAAGAAAAAAACAGGTTTTACGCATACATTTAATTTTATGATATTCAAAGAAAGTTTTTCTTTTTTGATTAATACACAAAAATAAATTACACGTGCATTTTGAGCGAGGTTTTGATTGAATGTTTTTTAAAGCACAGCATCATGCAAAAACTGTGTTTTCTGAAGTGAACTACTGCACTCTGAGAGCTCGTCAGTCTATTGATTGTCTTCTTAAAAATCTGACAAAAATTTCAGCAGATTATTTGCTAGGATTTTGTCGGCTGTAGAATCATCTCTTAGAACATCACTACTTTCTGATGGTATGTTCTGTAATAAATTCAAAGAGCCCTAGAAGAATGATTTTTCCCCAGACATTTTAAGAAGAGAAGAGAAATATTATAGCATCTTGAAAACCTCTTATTAATATTAAAACTCAGTTGAACACTAAGACATTAAAATGTTGGGCGGCAAAAAAGCAATTTTTTTAACATTTTTTTGAAAATGTTAAAAAAAAACAATAGAACAAGTAAATATATAAGTCAAACTACAAGAAGAAATGCCAAAAAGCATAACTCCGTTGCACTTTAATAATGACGTTACCACACAACAGTAAATAGTAATAAACTACACGGGGAAAAGTAAACACGAAGAACTTTGTCTAACATCCAGTGTATAATGGTGGTACTTATAATAACCAAAAAGTTACTCAACTATAAAATCAATTCTATGCATTGTTCACTTAAAATAAACAGTAAAATCGTTTTCTAAGTTCTTAACTAACATACAAAAAGATAAGACACTTACTCTTTAAAATTATTTACGTTTTCGGAACAAAAATAATAAATTTTCGCAATTCGATCAAAATGTCAGCTGAAAACGCAACTGCAGTTTTAAGGCTAAACAAAAGTAGCTAAAATTTCAAAATAAGCAATTTTTTTTCATTTTCTTGTGGATTATTTCATTGGAAAGCTTGTCACCGAATTTCAGATCTGCTAACAGATTAGTTTTTAAGATTTTTCAAGTTTTCTGAGATTAGGTTTTGCTTTCGGTTTCATTTTAAAGCATTTTTCTACTGTTAAATTGAATTAAATAGAAATATTTTTGCGCACAATCAACTCTTTCAGTGTGAAATGAATACTAATTTCAATTTTTATTACTAAAATCATCTTTCTTGATTATATTTTGAGTTTTTTTAAGTCCTCAAAATTATTTTGTTTAGATTGATTTCAAGGCCAATTTTTGTTTTTAAGAAATAGGTTATTAACTTAGAAACTTTTTCATTCATTTTGTTCTTGTTGAGAAAATGCCACGCTTAAAATGTTCCCAGATTGCCAGGAGTCAATATTTGGAATAGATAGAATATTACTGAAAACGATATATCTAAAAACCAGCCCTTCAAGATTTCCAAGTACAAGTATTCTTACAAGTATTGAAGATAAAACTAAACATCTCCATGATGTGCCACAGTATATTATAGTAAATATATAGTAGTACTATATTATGGTGTTTAAGTTCTTGTTGGATGACTTTAAGAGTTGCTAAACTTCTCCAATTTAAAACTAAAAAAAATAAATTTTATGTACAAACCTGGTGATTTCTTGTTTAAGCTCATCATTATGTTGTGCATGTATGATTTGTGTTTTAAACTTTTATAAAGCTATGTTAAGATAATAACCTTTTGTCATAAAAAACACTATCAGTATTATACAGGAATATATTTTGAAATTAAAAAAAAAAGTTTTCAGTCATAATTAATTGAAGTAGTGTTTTGATATAAAACATAAATTGAAAAATAACATATTAAAAACTAGAGCTTTACAGACATTATAGATTTTTGTTTTATATATGCTTTTTCAAACTTTAAAGGTATTATTCTCTTACTTATAATTTTGAAAAAGTAGGTGTTTTCTCGAATTCCTAAGGTTTTTTTTCTGTTCAATATAGAGCCTTAAAATTTTATGTAGATACTCTCAAATGTATGTACTATAAAAGTTAGTCTGAGTTAGGTCTGAGATCTCTAGTTATTTCTTTAAAAATTGGTACATTTAATATTTTAAAAATATTTGTGTTTTTTCCAGGTTTTTCTAGAAAAATAAAAAAACATCAAGGGAAAAGATTTTCAAATTTATACTAACTTTTGTTTGCAATAATTTAAGAAACATAAATGACTTAAAATGACTAAAATATTTTTAAAAAAGTGTGCATTTTATAAGAGTTTGAAACACTTCAAAAATTGTTAATTTTTTTTAATTGTAAAATAATAGTCCGTCAAAGTGAGTATTTTATTTCAGAATCAAATATATATATGTATATATAACATAAATTACCTTTATTGTTACTGTCTCCAAAAAATATTTTTGGAAAAGGATACTGAGTGTAGCCTCAAAACTGTATTCGCCACCACTGCTGATATATATATCCTGGAAGAGTGCAATTAAAAGAATACTTCTGCTAAATACCGTCAGAATATTCGTAAAAATTGTTATTCTATGTAGTTTTAAAGTGTTTAGTGCTTATAAGTACCATCATTAGATAAACGGTTAAAATATGAGTATGTATTTCTTCATTATTGTCAAAAAAAATGCATTTAAACAATTTTTATTTTAACAATATTATCAAATCAATTTGATATGTATATTCTAATTCAAATAATATTTTAAAATTATTCATTTGAAATCTTCTTCGAAATCACAATTCCGAAAATAGTCAGTCACTTTAGATAAAATTATTATCTTCCTCAGAGGCACGACATTTACTTAACTTTTTTTTGGATACATAAATCCCTGCTAAAAATACCATATAGATAAAAGAAACAATTTCAGAAAAGCAAGGATGCAATTTTAATTATTCCATTTGTTCTAATCTTTTACTTTTCTTTCCAAGATTTAAATGTTTTAAAATGTTCAAAATAAGCTTTAAGCTTCATTGGATAAGTTTTATTTTAATAACGTTTGTTTCTTTCTTAATGAATCATGCAGCTGCATACTGGATAGTTTTACAGGATGCTGTCAAATGCGACCGATAAATTCATAGGGGTGATAGTAAGCAATATGGGAAAACCAATCAGGTTTAGTCGGAGTAATTCACAAAAAAGATTATGAAGGGTTTGATATCAAGTGAAATTAAAAAGAGCAATAAGGAACAAGAAACACATTTATTAGGCGTGAAGCATGTCGAAATCAGAACAAAATATCACAGCTCGACGTCAGAAATGCAACAAGTGATAGTAAAATGAATTTTTCGGAATTGTGGTCACTTAAGTCATATCATAGCCGACACTGACGAACGAAGAACTGTCGGGCACGTTCAAACAATTCTGGTGTACTGTTAATGTTAGTTGAATCGACACTGATCATTTCAATCAGATTCTCCACTGTAGCATTCGGTATCTCATACACACGCGACTTCAGTTGGCCTCAAATGGAGAAATATATGGAATTTAGACTTGTAAAGCGTGGGGGAGGCAAGCAACAGGTGTTCCACGTTCAATACACCTACCAGCATATGTAACAAAGATATGGTTACGAACCACAATCGAAAATTATGCTGTAGCACCATTCTGCATGAACAGCAAGTTCTAGTACGCAGGGACCGGTACTACCTGCAACAATTCCTGAGAGAAGTGAGCATTTTCCATACGTTCAACTTTCTTCAACACTACCATGGTTCACCAAATCCTCACACTCGTTTTACCAATCCCCTCGACTGTCTCATCATACTCATGACGTCTATTATTGTCACAATTTTCAACGATTAAACTTGGTTTGCGACCACCTGGTTTATTTTGATTTGTCCTTCCCATGCTGTCTGCTATCACTTCTCTGAATTTGTCTGTCGAATTTGGCAACATCCTGTGTAGAGTAATTCTAAAGGGGTTATTGTATCTACGTTTATATACAGAAGTATCCAATCGAAATTTTGGGTAGTACCCAAACACCAATACTTGTAAATTCATTAGTGTTGAGAAATATGAATAACAATTCTTGATACCGCTTTTAAGGGCTTTTCTAATCATTGAACTACTGTACTTAAAAGACATAAAGTTTTTTTTTTTGTAAAATTAAACAATTTTATCACATTATTTAAGATGTAGGCTCGTGTGTGTTGTTTCATATTGATCAGTTGATAAATAGGTACAACAGAGTGAAAGTGAAAAAAATGCTTGGGTATTATCAGCACCCCCACATGTGTAATAAATTGTAAATTATTAATATTATTTACATATATAATGAAATTCATAACGAATGTATTATAATATTCTAATATGAAAGTGAAACATAAATCTTTATTTGGAAGAAATTCCTTTCGCATTTCCGCTAAGAATATAGTATAAAAAAGGATGTATATATTTATGTACAATACAACTTGAATAAAAAGATAAAACACATATCTCTTATATTTAGAACACATTTTAAAATTCCATTTCAAAAACTGAATTCTTTGTCGGAATGTTCATAAACAGCTTTCAATTTCTTTTGATTCCTTCTAAACAAGAGCACGAGCTCGCCTATATGTACAGGAGATTTATTCATGTCACATCGAATTCGTAAGAAACTTCTTTAAGGGAAAGGGAATTTCTTTGTGCCATTTTCAGATTTGACAGTTCTTATCTGTACAAAGCATGTGTGTGAATGCGTCTTGCACCAATCACTATTCCCCTTTCAAAACCAAACTGCATTGGGGAATAGACCTTATAAATCGCAGAAATGTCTTTGCACTTTTTAAACCTAGTTGATGCTTTTTGTAAAGAGTATTATAATCCCCTTTGAAAATATGTATAGTTTCATTAAAATATTTAGTTATTTTAAGTAATAGAGGATGCTAATGTTGCTTACATATTTTTATGTGGTGAAATTTTAAACGATAGTTATTTTTATCCTCTAAACGTAAAAACATCGTGTTATTTTAAATTATATTATTTTTAAAAAAAAATTATGTACATCTATATTACATACAGTAATGATTTGAATCAATATTTTTTAGATTTTTATAAGTAAATTGAGAAAACTATGATTGAATTTGTAGCTCGAAAGATAAATTTTGTGTAACTTTGGATAAAATTCTAAACTTCCGTGAAAATTTATAAACCATTCTAAAATAGATCCCTTTAAATTAGCCAATTTATACATATTTGTAACAAATGATATAAAATTTTAGCGTTTATTTAAATATTAAATAATACTAACTTCTAATTTAACTGCTATAAAGTTTATAATTATTTTTAAGGAAAATATTCTAAAAGAGATATGTAGCACTACGGGATAGGTGTTCATATGTAGTAACACTATCATATATTTTTTAATGTGTAACATGACATATTCCAATTGGTTTGTAATATTTTTGAAAGAATCATTAAGTATTTTTTTAAGCTAACCCTTATTATTTAGGTTTTATAGGTTTTTTTTCAATATTTTGTTAATACGCATTGCATTTAAATATAACCTATAAAATACATTTTTGGTTGTCATGAAATTAAGATAACAAATTGGCCAATTTAGTTGTACCCTTTTTAAAATAAAATTTATATTAAACGAATTTTGTGAGTATTTCAATACATTTTATGAATAAGTTAATTACGATTAATTTACGGAAAATTTTTACAAAGTTAAAACTTAAATTTATTAAGAATATTTTTTTTTGCATTTATAATTACGATATGTATTATTTAATAAGTTGAATTTGTTGCACCATAAATTAGTTGGGATGTAATAATTTTGAGAGTTAAAAAAATTATTTTTATAATTGAAAATATTCTAATTTTTCTTTACAAAACTGCTATGTACAATTATTAATGTAATCTAAAAGAAAAGTTAAGTTAGAAATGTTTGGAAAATGTGTTCAACTATCTGAGTTTGATCAAAATGTTCATTATTTTAGTATATGTTTCAATTGCATTAAAATAATTATGGTGTTTATATAAATACCAATATTCTTATTATTTGTACAAATCATTTTTAATTTGGTAAGAATATTGTTGATTTGATATAATTTTTAATATCGAGGTAAAACCCATTTCACTAGCTAGACTAAAATTTTTAAATTTTCTGTGATGAAATATTTAACTACATTTAAGCAAAAGTATCCGATTTAAAATTTTAAAAAAATATATGCTCCATATTAGTAATTGTTTTTTTCGCAATGACGGCCATAATTTATTCTATAAAAATTAAATTTTTTCCATAAGAAGATGTAAAATTTTAGCAATTAGAAAAATACTCCCTAAATTTGATTGCACCTCAGTTTTTCAAAAATAAAATTTAAATTTCCACAAAATCTGTTTAGATTTTCTTTTAATGAACATGCTTGACTATTCTATAATAAAAATTGAATTCATATTAAATTCTTAAAAAAATCAAACTCCATTTAATTTTTGTTTCAAGAATTAAATAAAATTTACTTAAACATTTTTGTCACTTCAGAAAAAGAATCCTTAATTTATAATAATATTAAAATTCACTGCCAATTTCTTCTCAAAAATATGATTTTGGATTGCTATAGCACGTCCTTTAACAAAAAGACTTACCCTACTGAAGAAATTAATTAGAATTATGATTTATATGTATTCAAAACTTTCATTAATATTATAAAAATGCATAGGTTCTACCCCTTTAAAGAGTGTATTGATTGTTTCAAAAAGCTTCATTAAAATAGCGAAAACGTTTACTTCCCGCATTTTACAATACTGACTCATTCACATGAACAGTTTTAGTGAAGGGAAAACTTATAACGCTAGAATAGAAAGTAATTATTATTGAAAAAATAGTTTTAAGCACAGGTTCAAGCATATCGGTTCGCCCGTACAACGTACGTGATACCGAAAGTTGGTTGCAACAGGATTGCCCGTAGACAATACTGGCACTGATATTTCATTTCTTTCATTGATTTGCGTTTATTTTTTAATTTTATACTTTATTATTTAATGCTAGTATTTTGACAAGGTGGTATAGATTTCGTAGTAGTTAAATGCTTTTCATCTGGCATTTTTTGTGGTAAAGACATGAATTATATTATTTTTAGTTATATAATTAATAAAAAAATTAACCTCGTTTTGAAGCATTCTGGGTAAAAGAAATTGACCACTGAAGGGGTTAAAGAACTTCTAAAGATTATTTATCAAAGATATTTTTATTTACATTTGATGTAAAAATGATCTTTTTCCTAGCAAGCAAATAGTATTTTAACTTTAATTTCCAACTAGCATCTACGAATAATGTGGGTTTTTTTTTCAAAGTCCACTTTTGATCAAATCTCTAGAGTCTAAATTTGAAAAAAAAGCCTTGAAAATTATCCCCTTTTTCACTTTGCAGGTCGACGACAGTGAAACAGTTTCACATATCTATGCCAATTTCTGAATTCCGAAAACACGGGGCTCAGAATGTTTGTTATAACATTTGAAAATGTATCAGTGTGTGTATGCAGCTGTTTTCAAATATTTTTACAGTAGTAAATATATTCCCTGGTCATCATATACATGAAAAATCAGATAGTAATCTGTTTTTTTTTTCAAACTTGCATGTAACATTTCTAATTAAAAAACTTTCAGTTGGCTTTCATTTATTTTTTAACCTTTGTTTAGGATTCATTTTATCATAAGTTAGATTTAATAATAAACTTTAAATTCCAAAACCAATATCAGTTTTTGGCGTAAAATAAATGAGTTTGAGTAACCTTTAATTTGCTCAGTATCATTATTATTTTTATATGTTATTACTTCAATAATGACTGCAGCTTTAAATGATGAAAAATAGTTTAAAATGGTTTCTTTGTGTGCATTTCGTTTTGGGAATAATTTCAATATCAAAAAGTATGAAAAAACACAATTTACTTAAATATTTTTATACTAAAATATATTCATCTTTATACTTTTTATTATGTAAAATCAATAGTCTTAATTATGAAATTGTATTAATCAATCTTTTAAGTAATTGGTTTAAATAGTCTTTGAATTAGAGAGCGAATTTAAGGCATGTACTATATTATAATTAAGAAACGAACGTTTTTATTCTCAATATAACACAGTATTTTGTCAAATTTATTATATTTTTCACTTAAATGTAAAAGTAAAAGGAAACATTTTGAGTAAAAAGTATTGAAGCATTTTTTTTAATTCGATAACGTCACATTTATTGAGTAGAAGCGTAAAAAAAAGTATTGATACAATTTTTACAAAAATAGAACAAATGGTGCCATTGACCATTATGTAAATCCAGTTAGGTAGCAATTAAAAAAATAAGTACAATGATGCAAATTAACATATAAAAAAATAATCATAAATATTTTTAGAAGTTATTGATTTTTTTAGAAAAAAATATGCAATCTTATATCTGAGCAATTTATTAAGAAGTACATTAATAATATTCAAACAAACAAAAATTTGAAATATTGTTTTTATATTTCTGTTTAATATATGTTTTATAATTTCGTCAAAAATCTTTCAGATTCCGATTTTGTTTTTACCAAGAATAAAGTGCTTTTTGTGTGCGAAAATATTCTGTGGAGATAAAATTTCAGGTATATTTTTTTTTCATTTGTGTGATTACTTTTTTCCCGATATTCCATAGAAATTTTTATTATATCGTAAAATTATCTCCAGAAAAATTGTTCCAAATCGTAAGCATCATAAATATCTTTATATGAGCATAAAATGCAGTGCTGAAATATCCATTCTAAAAAAAAGTTAAAGTAAGTTTGTTATTCAAATTCCTTCTCTTTTTTTTTTCACAAAGTCATCAAAGTATTTTTGGATCAAATACAAAAAACTAATTCGCGCTGCTAAATGAAGTCAAGATTTCCCTCTTAACAAACCTTCCAATTTTCGATATCCGTTTTTAGAACTTGCCTAATGATTGGACCTGAAACTTTTAACTCTCGTAGAAAAGTAAGAAGAATTATTACTGAAAATAAAAAAAAAAAAGGAAAGCGTACAATCTATGGTGTAAGATGTATTCCCCTGGTTTTCATTAAACCTGAATCATCTTCTTGGTCTATGAGAAGTAAAATAGTTTGACTTTGTTTCCAGTGTTATAGTACACATGTTATATACTATACTTTGATAAGATTTCCAACATGTTGAAAGTTTTCAAATTGGTACGTTATAAATTACACTTTTATGTGTTTTTAGGGTTGGCTTACAATGCTCTTTCTACTTGTTAGTTTATAATACATTTTAAATTTTACTTTCTTTTGTAACTAAGAAATTTGTACATTTTGGGGCATAATCTATATGGCTTTCTTCCTCTTAGATGTATTGTAATTGTTTATCTTTCTTTTCAAGTATATTTTCTGTTAAAATAGGGATTTTACGCATTTGATCAATTAATAAGAGCTAATTGCACTGAACTATTTCAAATATTCAAAGAAAAACATATAAAATTAAACAAAAATATATTTTAAGAATAATGAGGTTTTTTTAAATTAGTTTGAAACAGTTTTAATTATTTACAACTAAGATGGTCCACATTTAAATTTTATTAACAAACAATAGAAATAAATTTAAACGTACAATTTATGCATACATATTTCAGAATCAAAATACACCACGTGGCTTTTACTATTACTCATTAACTGGGCCAATTGTTGCGACCTTGTATTTTTTTAACTTAGACTGTATAATATATTGATAGATCATTGTGAAAGTCGAGACTAAGCTTGAACATTTTATAAATAATTTGCATTGCGTAATAACATGTTGCATGTTTGTGGATTAAAATTTTGAATGGTCCTTACAACCTCATCCGATTCAATTCAACCTTATTATAAGATTTTGATTTGTGAAATGAGGAGAATAATCAATCCAAAGTAAGAAAGTCTGCGAAATTCCTCAAATTATTCCTCTTCAATACAGATTCAGAACTATGGGAAGAGTGTTATTTCTGTTGAAGGTAACTCGCACACACACATTGTTGTTGAGATAAATCAACATCATTACAAAAAGTACGTAATTAGCATTAATGATCAGGTATGATGTTTTTTCACACATCTATGCATGCAAAATAAGGGGCCAAATGCATATCTAAAAAACTGCTGTGAACATATACATATACTGCCTCTTCAACCTTGACGTGTTTAAATGATTTAACAGTGAGTCTTCCAGCTTGACGGAACTTTAACCGGAATTTGAATCAAACCTCATCATTTATATAAAAAAAAATTTAAAAAATTTAAAATATCAATTTTGGTGTGTCTAAGTTAATTTGAGAAATGGATCTGGTTCACCACAGATAAAATTTGTTCCGCATTGATCGCTGGGTATCTTTAGCGTTATGATGCAAATTACTGTGAACACTGCGCTCAGAGATACTTTAAAATGATCCTTGATATAGAAATGTTTCAATTTACGTCAAAGTAATCAATCAAATTAAAGGATGTAGTGTAACAATTCAACGCTGTGCATTATCTTGAATTCGATTCAGAATATGTTTACTGTTTATATAAGTACTGAATTTACTAACCAACATTCATTATTCTTTTCACAATATATGCCGAATGTTTGTAAGAAATATTAGATTTGTGATAGCAGAAAAAAGCAGAGCATTTAGTGCGAAAAGTATATGGAAATTTATAAATGGTTTCTTGTATCTCAAATGACACACAAATTGTCATGTTTCCAGAAAGGAAATCACTTAATATATGATCTGGTGGTTAAAGAAAAATCTTTATGTAAGTGAATTTGAATTGGTAAATTAATTTTGTACTAGCAGAATGCTAAGTACAAAATTAATAACTAGCAGAATGCCAACGTATTTTTTCACTATAAAGGTACTATTACACACATATGTGTATTTTATTTTATTTGGATCATTTTATTTATCTTTGTTCTGAAATATTATCAAAGAGAGATATCATGAGGTGTTTTAGTTTCAGTTTATATAATTTTTTCTAAATTTATTGCTTCAATCAAATATAATTTTTGTAGGTGCTTTATTAACTACAATAGTCTGAGTTATTATAAAATAACGCAATGTTTTGTCCCTTACTGTCAAAGCACATATTTTCACACGTGTTGGTTGTTATTGTGTATGCCACCTGATCGACAGTAACATCAGATCAAGGTCCACGAAATTCATCGCGGCTAAGAGCTAGAATTTATGCATGTCGTTGGCCAAAGCTTTGAGCCCCATGAAAGTGACAGTATGATTTTGCTCTGTACAGCACGATAGATGGCGGCACCATTTGTACCCACTGATTTAACGAGCACATACTCCGTGTGTACTCGGAGGATATTTGGTGGCATTGGGCATCGAGCCCAAGCTTTCCGGTCTGGAGTTCGATGCTCTAACCACTAGGCTACGTGTTTTGTATGCGCATATGTAATATATATCCATTAGAGCTCTTTATTACAATTTTACTATACTTAGTAAGTAAATATTTCATCAAATGTATATTTATATAATTATTTCATAGTTCATATTTATAATTATTTTATAAAAGCTAATTTATAAAATTGTATTTTCTCTTCTCCTTTTCTAATACCTTTAGTAAAAACATTTTACTGATATGATAGATTTTGTACACTTGCTATTTTTATAATATATATATAAGTTTTACCTTTTAATCGACATTTATTGTTGAGCAAAAATAAAATTTTCCTTGAATATTTGTTGCAATTCTATTTTTTTACATAGCATTTCTAATGAAAATGTTGGTAAAACGTAACCTACTTTAGAACCTAAACTACGGAAACAAAAGATTTAAAAGAATTTGTAAATTATAAGAAATCGTTAATGTTCTTCAAGCATTGATAGCAGTTTTTTTCACTAATTAGAAGCAAAATGTTTCTGAAAGCGCTAAAAATTAAACCATCTGAATTAAAATATCTCAGCTGATTTAAATAAGTAACTAATAAATAATTAGGATTATTTCAGATTTAAGGTATCCGACTACTTGGTAAAACTTTTTTTTAAAAAAAATGGAGTTATGGAGATTTTTTTTGTGGTTTTTAGATTAGTTTAGTACATTTTAAAGAAATATGCTAACATTAAGAATAGAAAAAGAAAATTCTTACTAAATTGGGAAAAATTGGTACACATTTATAAAAAATAACATAAACGGGGTCCATTCTGTACCAAAAGTTTATGAACAGATTTTTAATGTTTTCAATTCTGATGTGTTGCTATATTATTCATTTTAGAAATGACCTTCAGGATAAGAGATATTTTAATTTTTACCAAAGCTAGAGGACTTTATCTTAGTTATTTTATGAAATTTCTTCAAAAAACAGTGATTTATTAACATAAGGAAACGTAAATTTTGTAATAAAACCGTGATTGATAAATCTGATGGATAAAAGAGTTCTACTATTATACAGAACACACACAAAAATTGTAATCAATTATTTTCAAAGCTTTTTTAGCAATTGCTATTCCCCCTTCAGCATTTTTATAAAAAAAAATACATTTGGTGTAAAAAGCGTTTTGAAGTATGACATTTTGCTTAAAGTAGTGATACCTGCTTTTAGTAAAATACTTGTAGTTTTTGTTCTAGGGAACGGAAAATAATAAATTTGATATTTTTATAAAGCTATTAATAGAGTATAAAATTCAAATATAAGGCAAATTTGTCAATTTTTGACAAAATTCTTAATTTTAGGTTAGAATTCTTAAGGAAGTGACAAATAAATAATTTAGCAAATAATGCGTGGAATTATTGGAATTAAAATATTTCCAAAAAGCACACAAATATTAAAATAATATAAATGAATACAGATAAAACTAGCTCTCTTATAATGAAATAAACTGAATGCAAATTTGGTTACATTGTAAGTCTTACTGACAAAATAAGGTAAAACATTTGAGGAATTTAATCTAATGCTCAGCAACTAAAGATGTTATTTAATTCTAAGCTCTGTGTGTTAGACTGATATAAACGATATTGTGATATTGTTCAGACGCACCGGGTAGTTGCATTAGCTTTCAGTGGTAGGCCACTAGCTTAACATTCCCCCAATACATATTAATTGACAATATGCAGCTAATGTCTTGTTTCGTACGGATATTAATGCACACATCTTGACATTAATGAATGCGATAATGCAGTTCTACGTCGATATTCATATTGTGAATCCTTATACTACACCATAAACCTTTGGTAACTGTGTCAGTTAATAGGAAACTGCTTTGCAATTGAGTCAATGATATTAAGTGCTTAGTACATTTTATGCGAAGTGTTAATGCTTTAAATCAAGTATTGTTTCGATCTATATTATTATATTTTATATTGCTTAAGAAATTGGGTAGCCTACTCGGAATGGATCTTTATGAATATCTTATTTTTACAACACAATGAAAATTAATTGGAATTAAACAAATTTTTCTCAAATAATACTTTTTAATAATTGTTATTTATAAAGAAATTAAACGTAAGATGAAAATTCCGAAGCGCAAATCAACTTTAATCGGGTCCATTGCGAATCAAAGTCTAGTGCCACTGAAGAACCACTCTATAGAAGGGATGATGCTCATTAAATCTGGTGAGGCTCAAAGCCTTCCCATTGGAGTGATGTGGAAGTTTGAAGAAGGAGTGACAGAGTTCAGATGTCGTTCTCGTCATTTGACCATAATTCAGAATTACGATATCCGTCACCAATAGCCTTCGTGTTGCTACACAGTGTGAGGTAAATTAAAAAATATGATCCGAAATCCAATATGATATAAAAAAAACTGCAATATATATCCGAGCAGAATCTGGAGATATGATTCAAGTGTCGTGTTCTTCACATGAACATGGTTTGAACTTATGAGGTTCGTTGCCAAAAGCCTTCATGTTATTTCGAAATGTAATAAAGAAGCAGTTACCCAACAGACCTAGTCCAAAGAAAAATTAACTTGCTTACATTGCTGCTAAATTTTTGGCCTGCTGGGTGGTGTGGTTGGTTTGTCGTAGGCCTTCTGCCCCCAAGGTTGTGAGTTAACCCCGGCCCAAGTCGGTGGATTTTCGTGATGCAGAAAATCGACATCGAACATGTCGTATGTTTATATATTATGTAAAAGATCCTAGAGTGTCTGTTTGTTTGGGTGCTCTCTTCAAAATTAAACCCTAGTACAAGTTCGCATCGTCAGAGCTCAGATGCCTTCCTCTAGTTAGGAAACTGGGCGTAAAATCCGCATATATGGTGCCGCACTAAAAAGAGATACCAGCTTCCGGGTATATATATATATATATATATATATATATATATATATATATAACATTATTTTAAACACTAGTCTTAATGACACTTACGCTTATCTGAAAGAGCATAAATATTGTTAGATTTTAATGAGATTTGGTATAAGGCTTTTTCAATGTTCTACACTAATTTTTAAAATATTTGTGAAAGTCTAAAGATATATGTCCCCTTCTTTAGTGCAATTTTACACATTTTTAAATTGAAAATAATTGTACGCCTTCTAAAGTAATCCATCTCATATTTTCTTCAATATTTAAAGAAACGGTTGGTAAATGATACATGAGAAAAGGTAGAGAATCAATCACGCATTTTTGATTTTTATTTTGTAAAAAAACTATGCATTTATTTAAATAACTTTTGTTGGAACACTACACAAACTATTAAATTTGAAGAATAATTAATAAAAATGCTAAATACTTTATATTTAATACTTTATTTGAAAAATAACTAATAGCATTTTATTTTAATTTTTGTTCACCATTTAAAATGGCAAACAAATTATTAATAGAGATTATATTTACAAAAGCATGGAAACTTTAGAAAGAAATTGAAACAGATACAAAATAAGTTATTGTACCTTCGACATTAATTGCTTCAAGGAAAGGTAAACAGCTTAATAATTAAGAGTTCTTCATCTGTACTCTAGCAGTAGTAGGACCAAACCTTAGATATTTTGTTTGAAGAAATTCAGTCTAAGAATATACGAATATTTGAAACTTATCATAATGTTCAAGTGCAGAAATAAAGTTTTGTTAAAAGAATTTCCATGTTAACTTACATACCGTTTTTACACGAAAAATATTTTGAAGGAGAATTAGAAAATGTATGCAAAAAACATCTGCATTTTATAGAGTTTCAACATTTTAAAATTTGCTATGTATTTTCTCCAATTTTCTTCTTTGTTTGAAGTTTCCTCTGTCAGTCTATTATATTTTAAAATCCCTGTTTTAAATATAATTTTCTTTCGGAAGTTCTGCAGTTATGCAGCTTTGAGTTGAATGAATGTCTTAGAATATTTACAGTCAATTTCCGGAGGAAATCCAAAAATAAATGCATATACGAACTTTTGTTGTTGAATTTTCAGTTGTCAATACTGTTATCTTTCTTGTTGCTCACAAAAAAGTACTGTTTGGGAAATTTTAAACTATTTGTCGTTTCAAAAGCATGCATACATTGTCGTGTAATAATTGATTTTTCGGATTTTTTTTAAAAAACATATTAATGCATAATATGCAAGAGTCTTCTATTGAACACTCTTGAGTCTGATAAAAAGAAAAAAGCAAAAAAAAAATCTAAAAAAAACTAAAGTCTTTCCAATTATAAAGCATTTTTAGATTTAAATTAAAACTAAATCAATTAATGAAATTAACCGAATATAAAAATCAAGAATGTAGAGGTTTCTTTCCTTCCTCTATTTGCTGTTATCTTTTCCCACCAGTTTTTGCTTTTATAACATTCATTTAAATGTTCTTCTAAAAATAATATTGAATGGAAATTATTAATATATTTGTATTAATTTTAAATATATACTTATTTGTTATTGATAATTTTTATACATAATTTTTATTATTTTGTTAAATTAATTACACAGATAATATTATAATAAAAGACAAATTTTTAAAGATTTATAAAAAAGTGTGTTCAGAAGGATAGGTAATTTCATTTTAACGTACGTATAACCAGAATAATTCATCTGCCAAAAGTAAAATAGCTGTTTGAAGTTTTATCTATAGAAGGTCAGAATACCATTTTCCATAATTACTGCATTACATTCTTACATGCTTGCTTACATTCGAGTTCCATTTCAGGCTACCAGATCCGGTTAACCTTAATTTTTGTGTACCATAAGCATACATTCACAGCTTCTTATTAAGCAATTTAATTTAAAAAAAACTATTTATAATGTCTTAACACTAGAACGTTCCGGATTTCGATTAACCTTAAACGTCCGTCGGTGTCGTTTCGACACCGTGATATAAAATATATAAAGTAATTATAATAACTAAACAATTACAGGGCTACTGGTCAGTAGAGTTTAGTTTTAAGACTTTTACTATTATTTCATGTAGTTAACATATTTATGACCCTTTATATCATAAAAAAACTGACGTTGAATTTATGTATCGCGAAGCTTGTTGGCCCAGTGCATTGTCGCAAAACATTTCGAGTCGCAAATGAGCCAGGAGCATTGCTATTATGCGGTATATATTATGTACCATCCCTAGCGATATATATATATATATATTATATACTAATATATATATATATATACATATAGGATTTCTACCTATGAATATTTTCGCAGGCACTTTCACTAAATCTTATGTCTTCTTCGGAATCTAAAGTAGATCAAGACAGCTTACCACCATCCGATTCATTTTCAAAATCTCTCCCAATAGATTCGTTTCCGTTGTTAACCCAATAACACTGCACTAAAGATCAAATAAATATGCGAAAGTACTTCCGGAAGTTTCTTTTAATAATGGTAATGATGAATGGCAACTATTTATGATGATAAATTGCCTTGGTGTTGAAATGTCACCAGCGTACTTTCTAGGTATATTTAGTTGTAAATTCCTCCTTATTAACCTAGAAACACAAACCTTTTACTGTATAATTACCATGTAAAATAATTAAAAGTCACTAAATTTTTTTTAATTCTCCGTAAAAATGCGGAAAAGAAAGCAAACTAAACAGGCTCCGCTGTCAAATTGACACCGATGGACGCTTTAGTGTTAATGATGTTATGACATTATTTGTTTAAAATGAATTATTGGGTGAGAAAAATAAACAGCTTTTCAATTTTAATATAAGAACCATACAAAAATCTAACGGTAAATCAATTTTTAACAGAATTTACGTACAAGGATCCAAGAAATCGAGTATTGTGGCCATTGCTGACGACAAAAGTAAGTACGTTGATTTAAACCACTTGAAATGGATTATCCCAACCCTCCCTATCTGACAAACTTGGTTTAGTTCCTATCATGTGACCGAACCGCATGCGCGGCTGTTATCTTCCAAAGCTAGTTAGCTTTGTTCTGCGACGTAAGAAAGACGGCTTTTCTTATTGAACATTAAACTTTGTCAAAACTTAGGTAAAACCTCATTGGAGACTTTATAAATACTATGCAAGGTGTACGGTGAATCTACCAGAGCAAGATCGAAGGTTTACGAATGACATCGGCGTCTTAAAGAGGGCCGATAATCCATCGGACATCCAACTTCACCGAACGCGGAAAAAAGTTACATTGGTGTCTGAATGTGTTCAAAAAGATCGTCGTCAAACACTTTCGCAAATCGCTGAAGTTACACACTTTTCGAAAACGTCGTTTGAAGGAATCCATTCGTCGTAAACGGCCTCAGTTCTGGCAAGGCGACAGCTGGTATCTTCTGCATAACAAAACACTAGCACATCGATTCCAAATGATAAAAAAGTTCCTCGCCAAAACTCGCACTAGTGTGCTTCCATGCTCCCCCCCCCCATATTCACTAGACTTAGCTCTGTGATTCTTTTGCCTATTCCCATCAATGAAAAACATTTACAGGGACGCCGTTTAGTATGTGGAAATTTAATTTCTGCAAGTTGAGTGCCTATTATTTTATATGAAACCATTGTGTGAAAGAATTTGTTCATACACATATGTAATTGTATTTATATGAGAAAGAAGAGTAATAATATATATTACGAATAATTTACTTAACGATAATTTTAATATTTGACTAAACATGTTTTGCTGAACTGTCTTGAATGTTTAAAAAATTAGCAGTAAATAAGCATCATCTTTCTTTTTTTTCCTACCATTTATCATGTTTAATTTCTGAATACATCCTCACAATCATTCCTTCCGAAACTCTTTTTTCCCCAGATACGTTTCTTAGTTCGCGCTTTCTTTAAAAAAGAATGGATGAGATAGTTTAAAACTCATTTTTGATTTGTGTCAAGTTTAAGCTACTCAGCTGTTGGACTGTTTTCTGAAATGTGCTCCTGGAGTTCATTATATGTGTTTGTCTAGAGATTTCCAGCAATAAAAATAATTGCATTTTTGAAGTTTTAAATCCACCAAATGCATTAACGTTTTCTCTTTGTGGGGTTTGTACTGATGACTTAGAGGGTGTTTTGGTGAAAAATATGTCATAAATATTTTACAGCAAAATAATTATATCTCAGGAAAATTTCGGAGAATGGAGAATTAATCAGATTCTTTTGACACTTAAATGAATATTTAATCATTCCAAATTTGATTTCCATTTGATATTGGCTTCGATGTGTTAATCTATGGCATTTGTGTTGCTTTTAAGGTTTCCGACTACTTCCAACAACTTTTTTTAAAAAAATGAATACATGAAGGTTTTTTTGTTGTTTTTAGATTTTTTTAGTACATTTTAAGTAAAATACGCTAAAATTAAGAATAAAAAAAATATTATTACTAAAATAGGTAAAAATTGAAAAAAAAAAACATAAACGTGGCCCATTTTGAACAAACATTTATGGAGTAATAGCTCTAAGACGTCACAATTTTTATTTTTTATTTTGAACATATCGTCAAGAATATAAACACAAATCTAATTATTTTCTAATACTTGAAAGTAATCTAAATTTGTATTAGAGAAAAATGAATATAATCGCAGATTCGAGTAGAAAGTTACTTCAAATTTAAAAGTTAGATATCAAACACTTTATGAAAGTTTTATTTTATTTTAATATAAATTTCATGTGCAGGAGTGTTAATGTTTCAGTACAATTAAAATATATTTTATTCTGTTTTAATTTATCATTTGTTTTTCTAATTAGTTTTCATAAGATGTTATGATAATCGCATTCAGAATGTCTTTGCTGTATCTCATGATAATCAAAAATTGCATCTTCCCTATTCAAAGTGACATTTCAACTCATTCAAATTTAACTTAGTTGTAAATAGACTTTAGGAATTGGTTAAAAGCAACCAATTTGAAAAAATGAATAATGCAATAATGAAACTTTAATATTTCAAATAATCAGCTGTAGATGAATTGAAATATTGAGACATAGCAAATATAATTCATGTTCAAATTCTTTTTAATCAAATCAATAGCTGTGTGTTGTATCATAATCTGATTTCGTTTTATTGTTGCAGTTGTTCCACACGTTACGTAATTATATTGTTTAGTAAAAAATTAAAACATATTTGAAAATATTTGTTTTTGTACGTCCATACACTTTTGGCGTAATGTTCCTTAGTAATATACACTACAATTATTTAGTCAATCATGACATGATCAAAGAGCTTGGTGATTGTTCAGTAAATTTCACTTTTCCTAAGTCAGCGTTTGACACAATTGCCTATGGCTTCCTTATACAAACCACCGAAGTTAAGGCATTTGCCTAAACCCTTGGGTTGAGGAACCAAATTTGAAAGAGGAACGAAACCATGCAATCGTTTTCATAGCTTTTTTGAAATATTGGAAAATTTTCATGTACCAGAAGGTATTGTCTAGTTTTGTTTCACATGGATGTACAAGCAGTGTAAATAAACCTTAATTGCAGAATTTTACTAATATAAAGTCATCTTTATTTTTTTCCCCTTCGTCTATATTTGAATTACTACAACAGTGATATTAGTGGCAGTTTTGCATGTATTTGAGAATCGACAATTGAAATAATTGTTTGATACTTATTAAGGAAATATAAGGATTTAAAGATAAACGTAGAGGCTTAAAAATTTAATTTTGTAAACACTTAACTAAAATAAAAATTGAGATTGGATTTGAAATTCCGGAAGAAATGAAATTTAATGAGCTTTTGGGTTTAATTCCTTAGCTCATTGAGAAATTTAATTATTTAATTGAAGCTGACAACGATGTATAATTAAAAATTGAAACAAACAATATTCCAGCCTAGGTAGTTTTGAGTGAAAAATTCAAAGCTGAAGGTAATGAGGGAAAATTAAAAAATAGAGAAGTGTTATGAAGTTTTGCGTGCTAAAGCAAATAACGAGACAAAAGCATTTATTTTTGCGTGTAATATGCTTAATGCTTCATTTAGAAGCGATTACAAACTAATAAGCTTCCAAATTTAAATATCCAAACCTTGATGATTCTAGCCGTTTGTTTCTTTTCTTAATTTTTGGACTTATATTGAAGATGTGATTCCTAATAACGAACTCATTAATAAAATGGAGAAACTTTCATTTGTTAAATGCTATTCAGGAGAAGTTGCAGTCAGCGAAATATGAGGATTTTACTTACAAATTTAAAATTTTGGTGCAATCGTTAGAAGAAAGATTTGGTCGCACTGATTTAATTGTAATCACAAATGCCTAAACTTTTGTTGATATAGTCAATTATGTTACAGTGGATAAGGTGGAAAAAATGTAAACTACGATAGAAATGTGAAGTAATGGTAATGCGACGAGAAGAAAATACTTAATTCATTAAGTTTACCTCTAAAGGGACATATATAAGTTTATTGTGCCCAGTAATTCTCAAAAGTGAATTAAATTTTAATACAGAATGCAAAGCTAACAAATAGTTAGACATTTCTTTACTGCTTCAAATCATCAGAGCAAAGTAAGCGATCATTAACTTATCTAAAGTCCCACTAAGATAAGTGTAGTGTTTTGACAAGGGAAATTTACCACTTGTATAAAAATATCAGACAAACAGATGTGGAAAACATAGAGACATATTTTGAGTTACACCCATAAATTATCAGAAGAGTTTAGAGCAGTGATTCCCAAAGTGGTCTATATAGACCCCTAGGGGTCTATAACAACAGGCAGGGGTCCACGCTAGTGAAAAAAATATTTTGGGGGTCCATGAGGTGTAAATGGGGGTCTACGATAGTGACTCTCACTAAACCAGATCATACTAATTTTAAAAGAAAATGTAATCAAGTGGAAACCAGATTTACCGATTAAACAGATTTATTTACTAAATTTATTGAAGTTAATTTGCAGCTACAAGGACCATTATTTTGGCATGTCTTGCCACAATTAAGCTAAGGAGAGTATAATATTGGGCGTCCCGAATTTTTCTAGTTTCAATTTGTCACAAAACAATGTCCTTTATTTAGACTTTCAAACTAGGTTTGAGAATGTTTTGACTATATATATATCGTAATATCACAATATGCAATTAATTAATATAGTCACATCGACAGAAAAAACAAATATCATATCACAAGAGGAGCTTATCAAAATAAGCACTAGAAGATCTTAAACTAAAATTTAAAAACGGATGTCAGCAATTTTAGAAACATCAAAATGGATAAAGCCCTGATTCATCTCTCCCATTAAAAGCCTTTGTTTGTTGCTCAGTTACTTTATGTAACAGTTATTTTAAGTATTAATTAAATTTTTACTTAATTAACAAGGGCGCCTTAGGTTTTAAACACTATACTTACGACAGTTAGACATTTAAATATTTTAAAGTAAGTATAGCCCTATACCAGCTGTCAAAAAGTTATTTAAGTTGATAAACTTTCAAAAATTCATTATTAGGTATATATAAGTAGGGGATCAACTAAAAACCGAAAAAAGGGCAAGGGTCTTTGAGACAAAAAAGTTTGGGAACCTCTGATTTAGAGGATTTTTTGCGGGATATGAACTTCTCTTAGGTATGATTATTTTATTTGATGTTTTCCTTTCATTTTTCTCTTTATATTACTTTGCACCTTCCCACTTTAGTAAACTTGAACCACCTTGCATTAGTTAATGCAAACGTGACGTTCTTTTTTAAAGAAATCAAGAAATATCTGAATTCATGAACAATTTCAATAGCCATATTCTTACATTTTTATTCTTATATTAGAAACACAATGTCTTAGAAGCAACTAATGACTCTGAAAACAATTCATATTTAATATATTTTTTCTTCAGATTTAATTTAATTGAGGAACTGGATCCTAAGGTGATAAACATTCTAAGGGGATAGATAAGGATGAAGTAAATCCAGAGTTTTTTAAAGTTAGTTGAATAAAAAAAAGCTTTATGGTCTTTTTGTTTATTTTTAAACCATGTATCAATTGAAAAAGAAAACCGTTTAATATATGCTTCTAAAGCGAAACAATATTTCATTTTTAAAAAAATAATAAAATAAAGCTAAGCCATTATTATATGCTATACACATTTAAAAATTTACTTCCAACTTATTTAAATAGTAAACATTCGTTTGCTGCTCCGTTAGGTGCGCAAACCTCAGAGATGTATAGTAAAACTAACTTTGGTGCTTCGGGGTGAATGGGAACGAACTTCTCTTTCTACTATTCTGTGTTTTATTACTGTACTAGGGTTCAGTGCTAAGGACGTTGTCGACCGTTTCATATTTCGGGTGTCAGAGGCCTTTGAATCTGATAGATTTAGCGCGCACAACAACGTAATTTTTGTTGACTTTCTACCGTTTCCTTAATTTTCGTGTTTTTCTGTATCATAGAGCGTAGTTTTCAGATTTATACTCAAATAACTCGAAACAAGTATTTTGTAACTTTTAAGATGGTTTTTATGCTGAGAATTGACTGAGAGATGCCGCACGTTGACGTCATCTGCGAAGACACCCTGACAGTAACATTAATGTGCATTGTTTATAAATATGTACCTAACAGAGTCACATTTGATCCAAAGTCATTAATTATTAAACATGCCTACAGTATTAAATATAATTTATATTATTTTTAATAGATGTAATTAGTTTCGTTCATTGCGATGCCTATCTAAAAATGTATCAATATTACTAAGTTGTTGTTTTTTAAATTTTTTAATACACAAATTCGTAAGTGAACCTACTTCTTTTTAACTTTTGTGGACATATTCCTGTTTTTTCTTCATTATTTTACCACATCATAGCTACTTTAAACTTTACTTTGTTCCCAAGGTGTTCTCCCTCAAAATTGGGGTGGATCCGAGACAAATCGTACTGTCACATGCATGATGCTCAAAGCTATGGCTAATGATATGAGTACAATCTATCTCAATGTCATGATGAATTTCGTGGGCATCGATCTGACTACGTCAGACAGGTGGAATTTTCAAAAACAACAACTTTGCTTTCTATCATTTTTTCCCTAATAGCCACTGAAATATTGGGTGATACAGGTTAAAAAAGTATTTCTATTAATTGTTACTTCAGTAACTATTTAAATATTGTGATAGATGCCATAGATATGAAAATTAAGAGTTTCAGTAACAAACACTGCACCGAATGTCAATATTTTAGGTTTCACATTAAGTTTTAATATAAAATCTCTCCACTAAATGATAAAACCATCTTCAAACGTAAGTATAAAGTTCTGTGCCTCTGAGAGATGCCACGCGCTTATGGTTGGAACTTCTTGAAACACGCCTAGCCGAGGGTTTATAACACAACAATACATGTTTACTAAATTATGTTTAATATTGCATTTATTTATAAATAAAGTGTTAAATATGTACATGTATCTTAATCAAGAAAAAAACCTGTTGCATCAGTTTATAAAAACAATTGTTGTTTGAAGGTTTTTATTTTCTTTTACTATGCATTTTAAAAGTATCGATTTGCTATTCAAACGAATTTTTCCATTTTTTCAGGAGAACATCACATTCATTTTGAGGAACCCTTATGGATCGACAATATGGTTTCAGAATTCAAAATAATAAATGACCACAAGAAAAGAAATAATCTCTGGAAGCACGCAGCTAAAGATTAAAAGCAATCTTCATTCAAAATCATGCTGTAGCAAAATGTATGCTATGTGAAAAATTCGATGTATGAAGGAATTTATTAGAAATTAAAGCTTGAAAAACAGCCGATAAACATCTCTTTCAGAAAACAAATATACTTATTTTACTGATTAATCTATTCAACTCTAATTTAAATATTTGCATCTATTGAATTCACGTATCAACGTGAATAACTTTTACTAAAGAATAAAAGTGCGAAAATAAATAGCATTTATTTTTTCACTATAAAAGTTTGAGATAATTTGGGTCTGACTAAGTTAACTTTTAGTTGTGCCTTAAAATATTCAGAATAAAAAAGTGAACTTATTAATTTTCAAAATAGTGATAGCTACATTGAAAATACCAAAATGATAAATAATTTCTGTAAGCAAAATAAATTAGTTGTATGTGTGATTGGACATTTTTTAAACAAAGCATTAAATGAGCATCCACAACAACTTAATTTTTTAAAAAATGAGTCATTTTATACAGTAATTCAGCAAATAAATCTTGTAATTCTTTTCATTCAAAAGTAGTTGATAAAAATGTTCACTTCATTAGTTTTTTTTTTTTTTAATTTTTTTGAAATTTATTAAACCAAAGAATAGTAATTGGTATATTTTCAGTTAGCGATTTTCGAAACGAAAGATTTTCCAACATAAGTCGCCTCTTAATGTTTTTCTATAACTTGATTGCAAATAAAAGATGCTGAGAAAACGTATTTCATATATGAACATAATTTCTAAGAGTAATACATAAAATAACAAGGCAAGTGTGTGGTATTTATAAGTACTGTCGATAGATAAATGGTTAAAACGTTGTGATCGATGTTCTCAAAATAATTGCACGTCAAATATCAACAACCGAGTGATATTTTAAAGCTTGCCATCAAGCTAGTTTAAATATGTTTAAGTTCTAATAGTTAATATATATATATATATATATATGTATTATTTATATGTAATGAGAGAGAGACCAAGAGAAACGCGAAGAGATAGGAAGAAAGTCCTAGTAAATCCAAATGTTACCTTTCTCCTTCACTGCCCTTTGTATATTTTTATTAAAATGATTCATGATCAGCTTTTCTTTATTTATAAAATATGCGTTCTACGAACTTCAAGAGAAAATAGTTCATTAGTATATATATTTCCTTAAAAAAAGAAAAAAAAACTTTTTTTTTCATTGGATTTAGAAAGCTTTAACATAGTTTCCGAGGAATTTTCATTAAAAGCAGATGTTTATGTATTTATCTAAAACATATTGAAGGAATATCTACTCTAGAAAGAAAGTCAAGCAAAACGCATTTTTCGTTGTTTTGTATTCTTTAACAAAGTCTTGACAGTCTTCATCAGACAAGAAGGTAAAATTACTGCGCAGATAAATGAAGCCATGATTTTTCCTTTTAACAAACCTTCTATATCCTTCGTTTGAACTTACGTAATGAAATTTTTAACTTTTATGGAAAGTAAGGGGAGTTGTTCATGAAGGAAAATAAAAAAGAACATACCAAAAAAGAAAAAAATACTTTATTTTCTATAAGATGTATTTCTTCGGAATTTACTTTAGCCTTGAATCATTTATCGAGACTGTAAGTAAAATATTAAACTTTGATCATCGATGTCAAGGTTTAGAAATTGTACTCAATTAGCTTCGACAAAGTTTTTGCTAAGTAGGAAGATTTTTATATGTTTTGTGGCACCATACAAATAATTTTTTGTACAATTTTCATCAAAGACAAATAAAATATTTTATTTTTCATTTACTTTACATTTCAAAACAATTTTAATAACGAAATATTCAAATACATAAACGCATTTCAAAAATGTTAATACATACATACGAATATATATACACATACGCGTATGTATGTATTTGTGCATAATAATAATTGTCATTTTGATGCAGGGAAAGTAAGACTTTATTGATTAAATTATATTATAATTTTTTCTGTAACTTAAAATATGATGTTATAATGAGTCTATTCGAATTTCTACTAATAATCCTCTTAGTTAAAATAATATTTCTAATTGTTATTTCAGTTGAAAACCGCTTTCTGTAAAGAAGTCTTGATATTATGTAAATTTGAAATTCTATTTAAGAGTTAGTCGTAGAGTAGGTATGATAATGGTTGAAAGATGAAATGGAAGAAAACATTGAGTTAGCGACCGGAGATCGTATATTTAAGTCAAGTGGGAGATTATTCAAGTATTGAAGAAAAAAAGCCCTCAAGAGATTGGATAAGTTGTGTTAATTATATTATATTTAATTGATTAAGATTGATTTCTCCTCGAGTGTAGTTATTTAATTGCATTTTCCATTAAGTTATTTAAAGCTTTTAAGTGAAATAGTAATTAAAAGTGTGTCAATTGTAAAAATGACTGATCTTTACTCAAACCCATCAAAGCCTGCGATCGCCAGGACGTGACAATGCCCATTTATAATACAACCTATACTTTTTTTTTGTTAAAAAGAACAATGTAGGTATAAAAATATTATTTTCAATACTTTAAAAAAATGGATTTGCAATTAAATATAGTAAAACTAATTTGAAGAGTCTTCATGTGGTATATAGTGTATTTTATAATTATAGAAGTTATATTAAATTTCAATAATAAAGGATAATATTAAGTAGTCGTTACGTAAGGAGACATTACTTTTTTTAAAATAAATTTTAAAAAAGAGTTTATTAATTTCTTGAGCGGTCATTTTTTTTAATCAAAAATTGACCATTTTTATATTGTTTATAACTGATCATACACCTTCCTCGCCTTCACCACACACACAAAACACTGTCGAACGAAAAACATTTCAGTACCCTAGACAAACTACATCATATTTTCAAAATAACAGAACTAAATCATTAAACATAAGATTTAATTATTAGCTCATATAAAAGAAAGAAAGAAAATTCCATTTGCGTTTAACTTTCGGCAGACCGTACGTTGTACGGGCAAACCACTTAAGGGGTTAACCGCATTTTCTTATAGCTCTCGATTTATATATCTGTCATTTGTGCGCAGATTAACTGTCTCAATAAATTAGTACTTAATTAAAAATACTTCGTAAGAACAGTCAGTGAAGATATTTGAAATATTCAGATATCAACTATTTCATTTTACCGTTGAAATGCTATCCTCTTAGGTAGTGAATGTAGTACTTTCTCTGAATAGCTTTAAAGTATTTCCTTTAAAAAATGTTTTCTCCAAAGCACTTTAAAATATCTCAAATAAATGTCGCGTATAAACGGGATTTCTTTCCTTGAATTTGTGAGCAAAAATCATCCATCCTTACGTTAGCATTTCAGTGTTTCAAAAATGATATTTTAAACCTTTGGATGGATTCTTTCCACAGAAGAGCAATAAATCACCAAAGGCAACATTCACCGCGCCGGGAGCAGAAACATTTCGAAGCATTTGACCTGTATTAACCTCTACATTGTTCTACGCGCAAAATATGAAATACTTAAACTAATTAGAAATACACCTTAAGCTTTAGATTCCATTTTGTGGAAATAAGGATTCCGCAAGTCACTGATGAAGTAGTACAATATTGCATTCATTTATTTTTTTAAAATTTTTTTTCAGAATGTAACATTTCAAAAGATTATATATATATTTATAACATGTAGGGAGAGAGTGAGAGAGCTATTACGTTTTTAGTTTTTGTCTGATTTTTTCACAAAACATATTTTATATTCATCTACATTGCATTCGTGTAAATGCAATAATGTATTTCAGTACACTCAACCCTCGGAGAGCATTCAGAACATTTAAAACGTTTCAAAATTTATATATATATTTTTTTATTATTACTTAAAGAGTTAAGAATATGAAAGCAATCAATACGTTCCAGTACAAATACATTTATACAGTTAATGTAAGGAAAAACATTTTGCTAGAAAAAATTGTCTGAAGTTCACATTATATCCCAGATTATTTGAGGGAAAGATGTATACTTTTAATTAAGCAACAATTTTAATTTTTGCTTGGAATTTTACTTACCTATCATCTTACATTAATTTAGTACCCTTTTAAATTTTTATGTACAGCTAAAAAATTTATGTAATGTTAAATTGTACAGTATTTTATACAATTATATTATCATATATTATTGCATATTTATATACATTATTTAGCAATTTATAGCTCTATTTTAACGATAATTCAATTTAAACAATTATTTCACTTACCTTTATTCTAACGTATATTGATGTATATGATATAAAAATAAAATTGTTTATGCACTGATTTAGCACGCAATACTCCTTGAATTCCAGTGAAAAATATTTGATAAAAATAATTATTATATAAATGAATCACAGATATAACAAAAAAAGACCGCCAAAATACTTTAACGCAACTTCTGAATTCTTCTGTTAAATGCAATCTTATTTTCATTATTTCACTTTGGAAACACGTATAATTATAGAACGTTATTTTATTACTTTTGTATGGTAACAACTACCATAAAATTATTTTAACACAAAAAATAAGATAAAATTTATGGTCGCGCCTTATACGCCAGGTGTAAAAATAATAGCTTTAAAAATAAAAGAAAAGAATGAGCATAAAAAATTAGATTCCTGCATGTGTATATTCAAATACTGTTTATTTAACTCCATGTACTTGAAGAGTAGTAATTCTTGAAATATACTATTTTTCAAAAGCTTGGGATAGTATCTAAATAAAGGACTTCGAAACATAAGAGCACATTGCACATGTACATGTATACTGTGAGTTTTCCTAAAAATTATAAATACAGTCTGAAAATGCAAGTGCGCAGTTTATGTCAGATTTTACAGTAACACGGTGGTTCTGAAACTTTCAATATTTGCCTCATAATTTTCATCACGCCCCCGACCTCCATATAATAATGTACTAATTGGTATAGAAATGTACGTTGATGCTAACGCTATAATATGACTTTTATTATAAGACATACAAATTATCAAGTAAGTATCATATTTTGTAAATGACAAGATCATACGAGTCACTAGTAGATATTAAATAATTTCTTTTATTATTTATAAATTAATTATCAAATATATTGTAGAAACTGATTAATTTATAAGTGTATTTTTCAGTGTAAATATATATTTTATTTTTTTAACAACACCACAATGTTTTTTTTTTTTGTTCTTTTTAGTAGATTAATATTTTTTAAACAATAATTTATCAACGACTTTTCGATATATCCACTCTTCCCACGTAATATTATTTCGACACCATAGGTGGGAAAGTATACATATACTGTGTTAGAGAAACACAGTAATATGTCAAATATTACAGCAGCGAACAAAATTGACACGAAAATGATATATAGCTGTTTAAAATTATAATAATTTTTAAATTATATTTGAAAAATTGTATATTTTAATGCATAATATCCAGAAAAAATTTCTTTTAAAATTCTAGAAAAAAATATAAAAATAGGTGTAAAGAATATAGACATGTAATAAACTGCGTCGTTTTGTCGAATTCTTCAAACTTATTTTTCATTGATTATGTATTTCCACCAGTTCCTTATTTCATTTCAAATTTTCTTCAACCAGTAGCCTATTCTGAAATTCTGCTTTAGATTATGTCTCCTTTACCAATACACAACAGAATTGATTGAATGTCAAAGTGATTTTTTTTTCTGTGAGAATTTAAGGTGAATGAGAAAATCCGAAAATAGTTTTCTATAAACATTTCAACTGTTAAATTTGGAACTCACAAGACTTGTGAAATATTTCAAAAAACATTTTAATGTATCATTAATCATAAAATAGATGTACTTTAAAATGTATGCACAAAGTGACTCGCATTGATATATTTAAAATAGAAAGTTTTTTGTTATATAGTTATTGATTTCTCATATTTAAATGCAAATATATTTTTGATACATTATAAAACGTTACTTTATCTTCTAAAAGAATAAAAAAAAATCCTATAATAAGTTTTGAGTTAACTACATTTCTTCACTATTAAATTGTATAGAGAATATAAGTTTTGTAAGGTTATTATAATTTGTAAATGAAATGATTAGCAGTTTTCAGAAAACAGTGAAAAATATACAAGTTTATATTTAGTTTTTGGCTTTTGATCTAATAAGAAGAAATGTTTCAAACACAAAATGTTAACTAAAATTATCTGGATTTATTTGAAAGTAACAAAACATTATATAAGTAATATATTTTTTTAACAAACATCTTTGTAAAAAGGAATTTAGAAACTATTTTATAAATAAATACGTGATTCCAGTTTTAAGTATATGTATCTTTGTTTAAAAAACAAATAATTTATGTAAAAATATAAATAAAAACCATAAGTTTTTTAACATTTATTAACAATAGTGTCATTACATATAACGTAACAAAAATGTATTTATGAATTTCTAGGATTAAAATAACAATAGGTATTTTCTTATACAAATAAGACAATATTTCAACTCTTTTGAAATAATAGTTCTTAAAGTTATTAATTTTATTTTTCAATCGATTAAAATTTGTACAAATAAGATATGCTTTTAATTTCATTTGGAAGTATTACCATATCTGAACAAAACGATTTTACATATTTATGACCAAATGAATCCAAATTATCTCATATTAGTAAGTTAATAGATTAATTAAATTATAATTGATATGTATTTTCTAAAACAGAAAAATAAACACATTAAGATTTATTGTTTTTTTTCTGTGTAGCTGATTTTTTGCATTCGAATATACAGTGAAATACGCTCAATTCAAAAACACTTGATAAAATTTTAATTAACGCGAAATAATAAAATGGTCCAACAAACTACTATGGTTTCTCATGCATTTTTATTTTCTTAACACGAAACAAAAACCACTTAACAGGAAAATATTACCATTTTCAGAATTAACTAAATACTGAAAAAAGCCAGTCCGAAAGGTCAGATTTGAGAGGAGTGTAAAATGAAAGAAAGGAAGTTTCAGATGTTTCGTAGAAAGAAGACTAACTTGTCTTCGAAATACCCTCAGAATATCCTGTTACACGAGTCAATTTTATTTTTGTAAACAACTGTCACCCTCCATCTCTACAAACGCCGCTCAAAATTATCTCATCTTTTATCAGTTGATTTTGGAATTCAGTGACGAATATACATCATAGTGTAATTAAAAATCAGTAAGTTTTGTTCGCGTTTTTTTAGAAGATTTTTTTTTACAAGCAAAGAGCTGAGAGGGAAACTGTGCTATTTCACTTGAAAAAAGGATATAGCTTTATACTGCTGTTGTTCAAAAACAGATGACGAAAACGGAAACATGCAAAGAATTTGGTATTGATACCGTTACATTATCACATACAATAATCCAAAAAAATAGAGATAATTACGTGTGGTGAAATGGAGTATGTTTGCACCAGAAAACAATCGCATGAAAACAGCCAAGCTCGAGGCTTTACTTGTTTGGTTCAAACCAGCAAGATCTCAGAATGCCCTCATATCAGGACCTTTAGTGTTACAAAAAAGCAATGAACTTGCTAAGCGAAAGGGGATTACATTTTCTTCAAATACAGGATGGTTGGAGCGTTTCAAGAAAATAAATATCATAATACTAAAAAGTGTTTGCAGTGAACCTCTAATCAAGTTTTTCTAAAAATTCAATAATGTTTTTGTTCTCCAAAACACTTCAAAATGTTCTTAAAAATTTCCTTAAGTTTCATGAATTATTTTTGTTTTAATGATGTCTATTAAATTAATGGATATATGCATATTTTGTCAATAAAGTGTAGCCGAATAAATTTAATTTTGTTGACTGCATGTTTTTTGCAATATCCTTTAACACAAAATTATTTTAACATGAAAAAATATTTCTGTCCCCCTCAGTTTCATGTAAAGCAATTTTCAATGTACTCAGATTTCAAATTTTGCAAAATTCTGGACGTTCTTTGAATTATGAAGAATTAAAGAAAGGGTCAACTAAAAATAAATGAGTGTATGGAATATGTGACTATGAAATATTACTCAATAAAGATTTGTCAAAGTCTCTTGTACCCAAATCTATGGCATTTTTCTCAAATATAAACACACAAGAATTTGGAAAAAATATTAGTTTTGTGAAAAATAATGTTTTAAGTTATATACATGTGGGGTATGGTGACAATAATAATACTAATAATGGTTTCCCATGTTATATATAAAACACCTCAAGCCAGAATTTTTTGCAATTCTAAACAAACTGTTTCATAAATATTCAGTTTGCAAATTATAATAAGATAATGCAGTCCATTTATAGTATGTATTCTAATTGATAATTTTCTTTTTATTGAAACAATTTTTAAACGGTTTTGAAAACGGGGATAATATTAAATCTTTTGTGCGAAGTAATTTAGTCCGTACATTATTTAATGCATTTGAAGCTTATTCCGTAAGAACGTGGCCTCTGACATCTAATTTCGATATTGTGTAAAATACTTTCATGCTTCTAATATTTTCGCCTAAAAGGTGTTGTATGAAAAATTACCTCAGTTAGTGGCTGATGATTCGATATTCAACGAGAAATCTTTGAAAGTGAGCTCTCGTCCTCAAAACCAAGTGAGGACAAGATGCAAGAATGTCACATGCATCCCGAATTTCAATCCTGTCAGATTGTGCCTCGAATTATTTTTAAAAGCATAAAATACCGGAATATATTACCAAGTTAAAAAAACATATATCATTTCATTCTGCATATTCCATAAGGAAATTATATTCTTTCAATATCCACCAAGAAAAATATACATATAAATGTAGTTTCATAATATTTGGTAAGTTTACAATACCTGTTACCTGTTCACCTTCAATGACCTCACACACCCAGGAATGGCCTTACACACTATCATCAGCTCGGTTAAAAAGTTTTAAAAAATATTCTAAGCACTCAACAAAATGACGAAATTGCTTATAGGTTCTTCTAGAGAAACACTCTGGGTCCTAAAAGTGATATAATGTCGACAGGATTAACTAAAAATTATTTGTAATCCATAATCCTAGACTGCTTAAAATTTTATAAAATATTTGACATTACAAGAGACGCAGCGGAACATTTTTCTGTCCGGCAGCATTTTTAATATTTTAAATAATTCCGGGTGTGCCACTGCACAACAACTGACGCTTGTAGGTAGGTCTAAGCATGAATTGAATAGTTCATGAAGAAATTTTAGTTGTGCCAGCAGGAAAATGTTAATTATCTTACATTTATTTCGTAATCAACGCCAGCTTTTAAATTCGGTGATTGTCTTAAATCGTCAGTATTCTAATATGAAGTTAAAAAAATATTATCTCATTTACATTTACATGCGAGATTAACAGCAAAATAAATTAACACTTCAATCGTTCTCACTTTATTTGCTCCAAATTTGCAATGGAATAATCCCAATGCATTCAAACAGAGCTCAATCTATTATATTTCCGAATTATTTTTGCAAATTATTCGACGACTTATTCAAGACCTTGAAAGAAGGACTTACTAAACATTCATCTAAATTCCCCGAAACTTTGGGAGAAAATGATCATGGGGCCAAGAAGTGTAGCGTTAACACGATTGATAAAATATGAGAGAAGCTTCTTCTTAGAGATGCTAAACTTGGCAAATAATTTGACATTGTTCCAGAGACAGTAAAGAAATATTTCCACCTAATATGATTTTTGAGCTATTCAGGCATTCTGGAAGTTCAGACACAATATTTAAAATTCGATCACTACAATGCAGTCAAGATATCTGTACACACTAAAACTCTTCAATGTTACTAACGGGAAAAATTCACAGTTAAATCTTTGAAGCAGTGGTTTTAACTTGATGTATAAAGAAAAAAGACGTCTTCATTTCCCAAATTCCATTAATCTGTTAGATGCAAATTCAATTGTTTGCAGTGCACCAGGTATCACACCATTTGATGAGACCTGTTTTTAACGCAGAGAAGTTCACATCCCGTTTGCCTGTTAATAATTCTAAAAATCTGTACTTCTAATCAGATAAAAAACATTGAGTATTTGCAATGGGTTTTTTAGAAATATTTGATTTTTTTATAGCTTACACTTATCTTTAGTTTTCGGATGAGAAATTCCAGGCAGTTAGCGAAAAATATATATACATACATATATATATATATTCGAATTGCTCTTTTGAAATTGAAATTTCTAAGAATATTTACAGACTTTATTACTATTGTTTTCTTTTTTCATTACTATTTATTCAATAAGAAAATAAATATTCATGAGTAAAAGTGAAGTACTGAATAGTTTTCTACCAAATATCATTTTAAGTACTGAAAGACTTACTTTAGTGGCCAGAGATTTTTAAAAGTCTCACTTAATTTTATGAATATGTTTTCGTTATTTGTAGGAATTGGTAAGATATTTGAACCTTAAAAAAATGCAGTGTAAGTAAAGAAGTTATTCGTTTTCTGAGAACAGTTCCATTATTGAGCAATCAGCCACATCCAGTTAATATTTTGTAACGAATCGAAATGTAATATGACTACCAGTGAAGAAAAGGATACTTCATTGAGACTGGGATATAAGAGGGATGATAAAAAAAATTTTTTTACAAGTCGATTAAAGAAATATTTGCTAACAATACACAAAAAATACAAAAGGAAATTCACATTTAAGTATAATCACTAAGTCTATTTAGAAATTTATCAGAACGCAGAACCAACTTGTTTAACCGGCCTTGGTAGAAATCGAGTCCCTGCCTTGGTGAATGCTATTACAGCACTGCCTCGGAATATCGCAGCGCATCAGAAAAGGTATGTTGCACGCTCTGTCCCAGCTCTGACGAGATTTCATTCAGAGTTACCCGTCGATCATTTTGAATCATTCCTTCAATTCGTACCGTGAAGAACTTGACCGGCTGCTCCCTGCCATAATGTGGATTTCGACGTCCTGTTTACCCTTTCTCTATGTGTTGTCTGCTCATTGATTTTTCACCATAAACTTTCATGATTTGACTGGGAATGTCAGATGCGGACACATTCTCTGCTCATAAAAATGGAATATGTTCTCGCGCTTCCTAGGGAGACCAATTTCCTAAGCGTCTTGTCATTTCATTCGTCCTGAACCGGCTGGGAATTTTCGCTACCTTCCCGCAAACCAGCTGTACGACAAATAAGGCCATTTGTTTCCATATTGGGGAACAAAATCTCTCCACATTATGTAGATTTCAAATGCTGTGTCTTGTAACTATTTTTTATCATCCCTCGCATGCTGATGACATTCATTTTACGGAATAATCAACATGTTTACATTACTACAAATGGCTACATAATAAAATGTAAGCAAGGACATATATTCTTTCATTCATAAATTACAATGTACGCTTGTTTATACATGCAAAATGATTAATGATGAACAAAACTAAAAAGTAAAAAAAATATATATATATAAATGATAAGAATTGAAAATAAATAATAAATGATTATTGGAAAAATATAAATAAATATTTACATTAATATTATAAATATTGTGCTAAATATTAAAACAACTTATAATATCTATATATTATGCTATTTATGGATAAAATAAATATATTTACAATATTAATTATCATTAAATATTACTTATTATTTATTGTTACAATTAAATATTTATACAATAAATAAATATACAGATATAAGGATACATAAAATGTACATTCCAGAAATTCAAGCGATGTCCAATAATGAGAAAAATCTAAGGTGAGAAGTGTTCATTAATGTTTTGCTCAATTTCACTTTATTGCTCATGGTCATGACTACTCATTTTTTTGGAATAATTATTTAATGAAAATAAATTAAAACTATATAAATCTACAAAATAAAAAATAGCTGTACAATTAGCTTTTTTTAATTGCAACTATACTTTTGAATTAGTTTTTGATTAGCAATTTCAACCTAAATACAACTAATCATGTTTTTACAATGATGCTAGTTTTTTTATGATACTTCTCCTTTAGAGTTTTTTTAAACAGTCTATTAATTTAGGCGGCTGAAGTAATGCTTTGATTCCCAAGCCCACAAATTAAAGGGTTATTTTGAGAGAAAAAAGAGAAATCCTATTTTATCTACATACATTTTCATATCAAAAAATTACTTTGCTATAACTAGGGAAATTAGATATATTATAAAATTATTATGCGACATATAAAATCATGTTAAAGTAAGAGTAGTATTTTGAAAAATTGTAAATATGTTTTTTATTTGTAAAAATATTTTTATTTTTATTTTTATTTTAATTGTAAATGCTATTTTTATTCTTGTAATATTAACAAAATATTTACAAGAATTTCTATTGATATAACATCATTTTTGCTGCTGGGTTGATCAGCTATATGATACGTAACAAATGAAACAATTGTTTTCTCATATATTTTCCTTTTTTTTAAATTAGAATATTTCAATGCTTAAAATTATTTTACTTCATGACACAAAAGATATAAAAAGCAATCACTTTTAATCATTTCCTATTATAGTTTACCGACATATGACATGATTATCTTTTCCAATCGATGGCATTGAAGCATTTTAATTTAAAACTTTATAGCCTTCATAAAAGAAATTCTCGTAGTTCTTTTTATGCTCATTTTGAGTGACACAAATGAGATTTCAGTATTTTATGGTATTAGTTAGCATATTGATCGTATATTTAACTTAATCTCAGATATGAACTTCTCTTTTAGCTCATATATATAGATTTCATTGATACTTATCCTTAGTAGTACCTAATAACTTTGTTAGTCCATTCCATTTTTTTATTTTTAAAGTTTATACCATTTTCTGGTTTTTACACATTTTGTAAACATTATAAACTAAATTTGTAATATATTTAAAAGCAGGCTTTCAATTTTTCAAAAATTATAATAAGTATCAATTGGATCCTCCATTTATCTGTTTTAATCTATTCCATTAACTGCATCAAAACGTATTAGAAGGTTCCACTTATCATCAATAAACTAAAGCATACCAAATATTTATAAAGAATGCTTATAACTTTTTAAGCTGCGATTTGTGTTGGGTTTAGTTTAGGAGAAAGAAACACAGTCGAATTATTTCAAAACAAAATGTACAAAGGTAGAAATTTCACCTAAAAATGTTTGCAGTTTCTAGTACATAATTAAAAAGCTTAGACTGGGAACATGGAATGCACTATATACCGCAAACATTTGATTATTCGTGTATGGATAACCCAGCTTGTGAGGATAATGAATTTTCAGTTTGGAATCATAAAACCAATGAAAGCGAAAAAAATTAACCCTAATCTTTCGCACGTAAAATATATGTTGATGTGAAATAAGAATAAGTCTGATTTAATGGATAGTATTATGAAGGATAAGGAGGTCAGATTGAACACTCAAAACCCGTTTGACAGGATAACGAAGAAATTGGATTGAAATATTGTCTGTGTACATGTAATCATATAGCCATTTCCTCGTCATAAGGTTTAAAAGTAACGTCTGAAGTACATTAATTAAAAAAACGTATTGTTTTTTACATTAAATTTAAATCGAGTCTTCCATCATTCTGATGAATTTAATGGAATTCGTACTGAATCTTGCCTTTTTCTTACTCTTAACCTAAAGTATCAATTACTTAACTATTGAAATGCCAGTTCCAAATGTCGATGACAGTGTTCCGATAGAAATGATAACGTTCTGTAATTCTAAAGTGCACACAAAATACTAATGAAATGCATTCAAATAGGCTTGTACGGGAAAAAGCTCAGTCATAATGGGAGTTTGTCCCTTTCGAGAAACTTGACAATGCTAAATTTTCACACTCAATAGTCATTGAAAGCTTACAGTGTGGCTTATCTTTGTCGAAGAACTATCAGGGGTTATTTATTATGTCGCTTACAGACACATTATATAGTATATATATTGATTTAAATCTTACCATCTTTCGAGAAACTTGACAATGCTAAAATTTCACACTCATTATCATTGTAAGCTTACAGTATGGCTTATCTTACTCGAACCCACAAACACCAACAACCGCTAGTCGGTTGTTACAATTGTTTCATAAAACTATATCAGAAATCTATAACCAGCTTAAATTGTTTAATTTTTGCTAATTTCCTTTAAGAATGAAGTGTAAAGGAAAACTGTGTAAATGACACACATATTTTAAAGATTATTATTTTTATTTTTATTGTCAGTGGCACTCTGAACTACTTTACATATTTGCAAAGTGGGGGGGGGAAGTTGATAAATTTGTAATGAGCCTTATAGGACAAACATCTTCAGAGTTATGGATATTTACGGAGTTACCCAAGTAAAGTCTGAAAGATAACTCTAAAAATAAATTTAAAACAATTTTGTAAACTATTGAACGAGTTTGCTGGATAGATTTAATTGTCTGAAAAAAGAAAATTGCATGTACTCTGCTTTCCACTTTTTGTTCTACGTATCAATATAAATTATATGGAATTTCACAATGGAAGAAACACTATTAGGCATTTCAGGATTTTTTTAAAGTTTTTACCTAAAATTACGTTACCAAATATAAAAAGAAATAATTAGTATTTTAAAGTTAAAAAAATGTTGAGTACTCATTCAGATATCTCTGAACAATGCATAAAAACCATCTCTATCACAAAAGTGCTGCTAACATATTTTTCTTTCGAAAAGGGGCATTCAGTCATTTGAGATAATACGGTACATTTTCAAATGTATGAATTAAATATTCAACTTTTTTCAAATATTTCTTGCTTTCTGTGAAAATAATTAGTCTAAGGCAGACTACTTTAGTAATGAAACTATAAACTTACAAAAAAATATTTTAATATTTATTTGAAGACAAAAATGTGTCAATATTTGAAACAAAGCAATGCAGCATACATTATACAATATGTTTGTGGAGAGTATACATTTTTTAGATTAAACTTTAATATTCTATCAACTTGAAATATTTTATTATGTATTTAGTGCAATATTGCTTCAATGCAAAATGGTACTCATTGCACAGATATTTATCATACTCATTATGGTTTTAACAGCGGAATTAATTATAAGTTTTCACTATTTTAATGCATAGAAATTTTATGTCATAAAATACACAATCTTTCAGATACAGTCTGGAAAAAAAGGTGGTATTATTTATAGCTCACTTTAACCTGATTTTCAATCAAGATTGTACCATAACACATTACATGTGTAATATTAATCATATTACATGTGTAATAAGATTGTAGCTTGTAATTATAATATTTGATAATATTTTTATAATAAATAGATTCTGTCATAATAATACTAAATAGTTTTGTATTCATCGAATTTCTTTTCCAAAACATCATGTATTTTTCAATTCCTAATATTCGCTAACACTTTCTCTATATTTATCTTGTTCGAATTTTTAATCGTTAATACAATTCGTTTTAAAGCACTCAATTGAACTGAAATTTTATGTACACGATTATTTTGGATGACAATACAGTAATTTAATTATAATTAATAAAAATTAATTGATTAAAACTAATTATTAGTTTAATTAATTATTAATTGATTACACTAATTATATTTCTAATTATGATATTATTACAGCCACGTTGACATCATATTTGGCGACATGTGCCAAAACTTGAAAATGTTCTTTTCGCTCATTTTAAAGCGCTCATTTGAGCTGGAATTTTCTATACTGTATTGTTTTGGGTAACAATGCGATAATTTAATTATAATTATATAAAGTTCATTGATTGAAAATAATTATTTAAATAATTACAGATACAGCCAATTTGGCTTCATTTTTAGCGACTTGGGTCAAAACTTTAAAAAGATTTTTTCTCCCTCACGTTTCAAATGATTCTGTCATATGTAACTAAATATTTATATCAATTGTAACTATTTAAGAAAAAGTAACTAAAATAATTTTTTTTGTTGAGTTAAGTAGTAATTGACATATTTTTTTATATTACTTGTTTGTACCATAAATAAACATGCTACGAAATACATAACGAGATCGTTGTTGAACGCATCAGTGAGAATTACGTGCAATGTAATATGTTCCTTTTTGAAATGACATGTGTGTGGATTTAATTTTTAATAATATATAATATTAATTTTCTCGACAAAATGAAAAAAAAAATGGTTCTTAATTTAGTTGTTGAATCAAGTGAAATCTCACTTGCAAAGTAAGTCGCAGTACAAAAAAAATCAAAATTCCACTTGTATGTACTGTTAAAATTATTTATTCGCATAATCTCACTCTAAAAGTTCTGCATCATATAAAGTTAATATATCTTCTAAGGAACATAGAGTTTGTTTGTCTAAGAAAATCAATGCTTCTTTCTAAATAACGTGAGACAATTTTTGTCAAATATCTGTAGAAAAATGCTTTGACATTTGACTGACACAATAATCTAATATCTTTTAATAAACAGTTTGAAACACATTCTCTTTTACTTAAGAAAAATATGAATAAAACCATGTTTATTCCGAGAAAAATTGTCCTGCCAAAAAAGTCAAGGAAAGGCAGACTAAAACGGGGAGTTAATTAAATGCATGTTCGTAAAATGGTTTAAAATTAAACAAATTCACGCTTGGGTCAAAATTAAAATAGTCCTGTTGAAAGTAAATGGAGGTATATACCTAAGGTACACAATATTGCGAAAACATTATTTATTTTTTACTTTTAATGAACCCGAACCTTATCAGTTTTAATATCAGAGCTTCGTGAAGAAATGGAATTTTTTACGAGGTTTTCAGTATGAAAAAAAAAATTCTTTGAAGTTAATTAGCTGATGCAATTCGGTTTTTCTACACTATAGTTTTTCTACTTCGTAGAGTTTGAATGAATTTTTTGCATAGTCACAATGTTGATGAAAGTAAATTTAAGAACTCAGACCTGTTTTAAATGAAAGAAAAATAGAATAAATATATTGAGTATAATTATTTGAGAATTATATGTATAAATAAAGATGTTATAAGCATAAAGATATGATATATTTTAAAATGTTTACCTGTTTTCAGGTATATCTAGTAGATATACAAACATTGTATTCTCTTTTAGGTTTTACATTATCTAGTCAACCTCAAATAGTTTCCGAAAGAGCAGAAATAGTATTAAAAAAATCAAAAATCATTTATATTTGTTAATTGGCAGTGACCGACCATAGTGAAGAGCTGAAAGCGATATGTGTTGCCGTACGTTAACTCGAAGGGTCGGCACAATTAATTTCTTCAATTCAGACATAGGCATCATGCGATGAACGTGAATTGTTATAAGAACGCTGAGTTGGTGAATATCCACCATTTATGGTCTAACCAACGGAAATGGACCTGCTGTTGTTCGGTTGCATGGGGGGGGAATAACCAACGAGGTGGCAACCGAAACATCAAACGTTCGCTATGAGTGCGAGAGAATGAATATTAACTTCGCAATTTTCAGCTATTCGAGGTCTACATCGTGATTTTGAACCATGGTCAGGTAAAGAAAGCGACATTTGAGCTGGCACCCTCTCTCCTAAATACTACACCACACCAACGAGTGGACATTCCTGCTCTCGACAGATGTAACATGCATCGCTCCCCTACACAGCGGGTCTTCAGTGGCACTAGGTTCGAACTCTTGACATACCTGCTACGAGTCCCATACCTTGACCACTATACTCTCTGTGGGTGCTGCAGAACCTGATGAAAAATGAAACTTTCAGAGTCACGATTGACTACACGCCCATCAATTCTGAAATGAACCTAGTAGCATGAAGATCCATCACAGCTGCTACGATCCATAAAACCCCCGGTATTTTCAAACATGTTCGCCAATCCATGTCGCGTTAGTATCGTGTGTGCATACATGCAATGGCAGCAATTTCAAACACCTCCTGTGATGCTTCAATGTCATATTTTCAATTTATTATTTTTTTTGTAATACCGCGTTTTACACTACATTATGTGCTGTCACCTTAGTCTTTGTGTCTCTTTATCTTATTAGGATTCGTTTCATCCCATGTTTTCCTCAGTAATTTTGACTCTACAGGATGTTCCCTACATCCCTTCTAAGTTTGTACATGTAATTCGGGACAAATAATCTTATTTCATCACCTAAACTTCAAACATTTAAATTGATTTTAGAGAAGCATAACTTAAGGAATTTGTACACAAAATGACTGAATGAAAAAAGTATACATTAACACTAGAATGTCCGTTGCGGTGTCGTTTGGACACCTGAGCCTATCTAGTTTGTTCACCATCCCGCATTTGTGCAAGGAGTTTGAAATTTTTGTGACTTTTAATCTATTTCAATGTTGATTTTACAGAAAAAAATTATGGTTCTTGGTTTTTTAGGAGAAATTTTAAAAATAAATATACTAGAACGTCCGTAGGTGTCATTTCAACGCCAGTGCAATTTATCATTATAAATAGCAGTCGTTCAGCAAAAGATAGTTCCCTAAGTAGATAACCATTAGCAAAACAAACGTCGGAAGTAATATAGCACATTTATTTGTTTTTGACTGCAGTGCTATTGGGAGCACAGCGAAAATGACTCAGTTATGTTAAATCGTTGTGTTTAAGTGTTTCGTTTACTAAGTGTTTCGCATTTGCTTAACTACTCATAAAAAAAAATTTCATTCGATTTTCGAACTTTGTGTAAACAGACACTGTGAATCGACGACTCTTAGAAAAGGTCTAAGCCCTTATGAAATTGCTAATTTTTTGCGAGAGCTTTCTGAAAATGAATCGGATGGTGGTTACCACTCTTGCTCTCATTTAGATTCCAATAAAGACATACGTGAAAGTGACAGCGATAAATCTGAAGAAACTGCTGATATAATTGATAATATTCCAGTCAATCCTGATATATTTATCGCTATGGATAGCACAATCAACGAATACCTTATAATAGTAATGTTCTTGGCAGATTTGCGACTCGAAATGTTTTGCGACAAAGCAGTGGTATAGAAGATCCGCTAAACATAATTCAAAAGGTCAGATTTTTTACGATATAAAGGGTTATAATACGTGATAATTACATGAAATAACATTAAAAAGTCTTAAAACGAAACCCTACTGAACAGTATTCCTGTAATTATTTAGTTATTGCAAATACTTTATATATTTTATATCGTGGTGTCAACAACGCACCAGTAGATGTTTAAGGGAAATTGAAATCCCGATCGTTCTAACGTTAAAATTGTGAACCAAAGAACTACCAAATTTACCGACTATTTAAGCATATTGCTCACACTTTTTTGTGTTTTGCTCATTCTGACTGGTTATTTATTCAACTGATAAAGGTTGCATACCTTTTCTCTACTATTTTTCTTCAGATCTATACAGATAATATTTTTACTATCAGTATCATATAAGTACATGACACTGTTTATAATTTAAATACATATTATGTTAATACTAAATAATTAGCTCGGGCTAACGGAACATATTCAATTACAACCTAGGTTTAAATGTATTTAAAAAAATAAGAGAACACAGTATAATTTAATTGACGAAAATCGGTCAAAAATCAAGTGTAATTGTTTTAGCCTAAATTATTCTTGATATACTTTTCTATAACCTCACAAAATTAAAAGCTCTAAGCTTAAAAACGCAGAATTATTACGATTTTACATTCGTCATTATTCACATCCCTATGGTAAATCAGAGCTTTAAACTTACTTTTTTCAGAAAGATAAAATAACTAGTTCATCTTCATTTAAATTGCTAAGGTTTTTTTTTTCTTTTGTGCCTAATGTTTTGAAATTTTTTACCTACTGCTAACAGAATAATAATAATGGTATGAATTTTTTAATTAAAACAATACTTATTTTTTTAAAAATAATTGAACTCTGAACTTGTTTGTTTTTACGGAATTTCCAATAAATATTCATAAAAAGAAGTATTGTACAAATACCAATCATGTTATCGCAAAACCCATACCAACTTTTGTTATACATAGTTTGACATACTTGTAAAATCAAATTCCATGCTTGCACGTAAATGGCTGTAAGAGTAGTAGCATTTTAAAATCACTCGCAAATTTTAAGTTTCTTTCCTAAAAATTAAACTGGTTAGGATTTTATAAAATTTTGAGCACAAAATCTGTTTTCATAGTGAACACACATAGGAGGCAACCAAAATTTTTGAAAATTGTTAAATTAAAAGGTTTTTGTGTAAATCGTACCTCCCCATGTTGCCTTAAATTAAACTATCAAAGACAGTGTTAGATAGGGTAACATTTTTGAAAGATTGCTTAACAATATTTACTGACTAGTTATCTTCAGGCTTTGTTCACTACATGTAGTATTTAGAATTTCTTTTTAAGACATTTTAAAAAAAAAATATGTGATTTCCGAAGTTTGAAAAAAAATAAAAATTTCTTTGCACAAAATTAAATAGAGATGTAAGTTTTAATTCTGTTTTTGATCATTGCGAACAACTGCACGATAGGATAAAAAGATATATTTCATTTTTAATTCCAGATATTTACAAACAGTTGACAATAAAATAACTGGATAACATTTGTGTTAATCGATATCAGGCTTCAGTATTCGACTTTATTGTGAACTTCATGCTTTTCCAGATTAGTAGATATAGTGCATAGAATGTTACACAAAACTGAAGAAAATTTCGTTAAAGTAAAACTTATCTTCTCTGTAAGAACAATTTCAAGAAAATTGTTTTGATTAAGCTGTTGTAAAGAAATGTTACTAAATTTTCATGCGTTCACATATGCTTAATAGTGTAATTATTTTTTCTAACTGAAGATTATCTTTTACAAATCCGTACAGATCATAATTTTAAAGTTCCAATTCAAAATACTGGAATAATGAAAAATAAAGCATGGCATTTGTTCATTAGAAATGAATGCTTAAGTTATTTTAAATTGCATTAAAATTGTTTTTAAAGGCGTGCTCATATTTTTATCCATTTGGCAGATGAGCATAACTTTAAAAAAATTATCACAATACATTAAAATTTTCAAAATGTGTTTTCTTCTAAGAAAAAAAATAAAGCATTATCAGAGAGAGAAAGGTTCAAAAATCGAAAAGAATGCAAAAACATATTTCTTTTAAACGAACATTATAGGGAAGCTAATTTTCATTGACACCTCCTTCGATTTTTATAATTATCCGTACAATACCTTAATATCATGTGATATTTTCGCATTACCTCACCTGATAGTTGCTCAATCAAATTTTATATTTTACATGAGTTAAGTTTTATTTATAAGGCCTAAATTTTGAAAGAAATTCCGCATATTCTTAGGAGTTAAGTTGCAGTTATTAGTTAGACAAGGAAATAGTTTGATTTTACTGTTTCTAACCTAAGCAGTACCGATTTTGGACATCAACCAAAATGAAGATAATTTTGATATAATCTTTAAGGGACGTAATCAAAAATTTCTACGCATTTCTATGCAGATTTTGAAAAATATATTTCTTGTTAAAATGCACAGCTTTTCTAAGCCATCAGTACTCTACACACTCAAGTAATCGCAATAGTATTAAGCTTCTTCAAACTTTTCACGAAACCTGTAGGAAAAGATTCTTACATCAGTAAACATATATATCCTAATACCCGTTGAAAATGAATACATGGGTTCGTTTTTGAAAAGTAATTTATTTGAATTATGAACATTTAGTTGCAATCTGTTACCACAATACTCAGACCATCTTTTGATTGTTAACATGTGCATTGTCTTGGAAACCGTGAAGGCAAATAAAGATCCAGGAGTCATGGGAATGTAAGGGGATTTATATAAAAAGCATCCTTTCTTGATATGTGTGAATACTATCTATTTATACGTTTCTCAGCCTTCACGAGTTGTTTTTGTTACGATACATTTCAAATTTATGTGTTGATTAAATGTAGGTTTTCGTTATCACGATCTATAGGACTTATTTGAAATTTGAATTTTTGGGCTTATAAAAAAGATGTTATCTTTTGAATGGTTTCTCATCACAAACTGTCACAATTTCACACTCAATAGAGCCCAGTCAATATCAAAACCCGGACAAAATGACTCAACGAGAATCATTTTGTCCGGGGAATTTCGACTAATCATTGAAAATAACACGCCTCAAGTTTTGTGGTGTCCTCCATTGAAGTTTTATGCACCACAAGTATTATGTCTCTCCTGTTGGATACAGTCAAAAGGGACACCCAAGACTGGAAAAGACTGGCGTAAAGCATAATCTCTGTAAGACGGCTGTAGAGCGTTTGCCTATAAATTCTTCTTCCAGACACAACAACAAGGTCACGAGCAAGTTGAGGAGCCATTGTCCACCTATGTCGTCGTGCGATTAAAGCTGAATAGCGATCCTGTGTAGATTTCACATGCTCTGAGGCGACCTTGGGGACCTTCCCGGTAATACCGCTTATTCGAACACAGCCAGAAAACTACTTTCGAACTACTTGTAACGATCAAACTACCCCTGCTTGAGACTGGTCAGCTTCAAGTCTACTAATGGTTTCATTCTTAAGGAATCATTTAAACGATTGTCAGAAGCTAACCTCACTGCTAACAGACTAATTTGTTTGTTTTAATCCAATATTCACAAAAACCCAGTAAAAATAGTCACACAAGCGTAAACGGTCTTAATCCAGTGATTCTGAAAAAAAGCTAACGCTAAACAACATATTTTCCTGAACAGAAAACTGATATTATACTATTCATTCTTTAAAATACATAAAATACAAGTTCTTCATTTTCCTAAGCCAATTTAAAATAACGATGAAAAAAATTTGTGTGACCTTTTTTTTGGACATGAGTGTATACAATGATACTCTTTTTCATTTTCCTTATTATATAACATACATAATGAATCCCTTAAAAATTTTAAAGAAATAATAAAGAATTTGTTTCTTATCCTTTTATTATTTAATATGCTAAATTATGTTCTTTAAAATTATACATATAAATTATTTTTACACTACAATATACGTATTCATTATTTATACATTAAACATTTCTTATTTATAAAATAAATAATAAGAAATTGACTAAGTTGTTCATCACAATCAATTTAAGTTATTTTTAAATAACATTATAACCAGTTATTAGTTGTGAACCCTTCAGCATAATACTTATAGTTCATAGATTATAGTTTATAGTTTTTATATACATTATAGTATATACATTATATATACATTATAGTTTATTTATGACTCTCAATTCACACATCATTTCTCAAAAAATCACATCAAAAGAGTTTATATTTTGTTCCTTTAATTTGAAGATTTTTTTTAAAAATATCCTCAAATGTGTATATTCAAAATTTTATATTATGTATTATAATACTATAATATACAAAATTATAGTTCATTTAGTCCTTTAGTTTGAGGATTTTTATAAAAAAAATGTATAGAATGATAAAAAAGTAAATTTCATTCAGTTTTCTAAATGATATTGAAAAACATTGTTTTCTGCTTCTAAATTTTACGTCGCGCTTTGTAAGCCCAATACAGTTACATTAAGCTTACTTTATTGTTTGTAATAATTTCTGAATTTTTTCGCATAAGATTATCTAATACATTGAATCAAGTTAAAAATAAATTAATTTGAATATATATAACCATTTAGAACTGTGCAACAAAATATCGTTTTACGACACAAAACTCAGTAAAAATTATTTTAAATTAGTGGAATTATTCATGTGAGCTAATTATTTTAGATATATAATTAATTTCATCAATATAATATACTTGTTACATTGTTTATTTTCCCAAAACAGTTGGTTCCATTTGAAAAAGGTTTACTATATATTTATTAAAGCTTATATTGTGCTATTATTCTCCTTAAAATTAGTCTAACTAAACTAATTTTCCTATGAGATCATGTTCCTAAATAGTTTGTTCTAACTTAATGAAAATCAATCACGGATCGCTAGTTTCCTATTAACATGCATGAAGTGACATTGTAATTGGAATATGTTCAACGACTATGTTCTAAAGATAATAGTACATATTTGGTAATGCTCTCCGTATATTTCAGAAATTATTATTAAAGTTGTACTTGAGTTAGTTCGATGCGTCATTTGATATATTAAGTATTTTGTTAATTATAATGGATTTATATACATGCATCATTTAGTTATATGGAATTGATAATATATTTCATACAAATTTAATAAATTAATATTATTTTGCTACGTGCTAATTGTTAGTTTGTTTGACTGTAGAACTGAATAATTTAATACAAAACCATTTTGCACATATGCTCACTAAATATGTGTGCCTTAAGCAAGTCCATTATTAAAAGTTGTAAATTTCTTACAGTTTAATTAAAAACCCCAATATTAGTTCTATTACAAAATTAAAAATAAATCTAAAACCAATAAATGTTGACATCAGTAGCATTCAACGTAATTTAAAATTCTTCTGTATAATTAATAAATTTCAAATATGAAGGATGACATAATGCACAAATAAATTAAAATGATAAATGCATTAAAAATAATGTATTTTTTTGTCTGAAGTAAAAGCCAATTAATACATTTAAATTCTTAGGGGAAAAATTATATTCTTTTCTCTTCCTTAACTTTTTTAAATTCAAAATAACTGCAAATATAAAAATTACATTAGAAGAACGTTTGTTGTATTCAAAAAATAAAAATATGAATTTCATAAGATAATAAATGAAATGCAATTATTTTGACCACAATAATTTTGCAATATGTTTATATAATTTTGAAATGTATAATAAAATAATTACTACTAAAAATGATTATCTACATAATTTCTCAAATAAGTTAAAACAAATGCAAGTCATTCCATCTGTAAGCATGCAAATTCTAAAGAGTCATAATTTAATTCATATTTAACTAAATTCACGGTTAAAATTTGAGTAAATATTCGTAAATGGTTCTCCAATTACCACATACAACTTCAAAGGTACACACACAAAAAGCTAAATTTAATTATAATTCATAGTTTTAGTAGAAATTATTAGACAAAGAATTTATAGAATTGTCTTAATGTAATATCCAAATAAGATTATTAAATTTCATAATAAATTTAAAGGTACCGTATATTTACTTGCTTTATATCTAATAATACATTTACATGAACTATACTTTTGTTAAAGTGTCAGATAATATACATATTGAAATTTATTAAATTAGTTTTTGCTGGAATAAATTTATTTTAGATTCTTAGTTCAAAATAGCAATGACTCGAATATCACACTCATATTAAACCTAGCATTTTAATTTAGTAATCAAACATTTTGCATAAGGCAAATGAAACGCATGGTCTTTGTCAATTATTTGACTAAAATGTTGGCCATATGCCAAATAATGATTCGATTACCTCTGTATGCCTTTCAACAATGTCTTGTTCTTTGTATCTCGTGCGTTGTTACATCCAGTTCAGCAGAAGCTCCTAAGCACTCTGTACCTAAATTATTCTAAAAAGAGTACAGAACGACATCGTTGCCTTGTCCAAAGAAAGAAACGTTTCCTCTTGTCCAAAATAGACGGATCTATGTCGTTGGTTCAGAAAGAATACACACAACTAATCATTGGGCATGTAAACAAGTTTAGTGACGGTATTCTCACACCACCTTAGTGGAAATTCTCGCTTCTGATCTACAACAAGCTGAAGTACAGTAGTGTTTCTCTTCCTTAAGCTGAAAGAGCCATAAACAAACTTGTAATTCATATTTTACCTGGAACATGTTTTCTGGACACATATTCTTCAGGTTTAAACCTATTCTACAATCTACTTAAGATAAATATTTAATCTTTAATTTCAAAACATGTCGAGCCGCCATCTTATAAGGCTCAACGTATCTCTACCTTCCTAGAAGTGATTCTCAAAAACTGGTCGGCTTCTCAGTTCACTGTGTCCAAATATGACATGGCTTCTAAAGGCGCATGCCTCTAGCCCGTTCAGGACAATGATCACATATGTGATCACGCGTTTCTCCCTCCAGGTCCCACGGTATCATATATGTCATTGCGCTTCCCTGCTCTGGGGCATATGTTCACACTGGTGTAATTTGAGTTTGGAACGTTTCCATATTAATTTTTAATTGACAATAGATGACGAATAAAGTCCGTTTACTTTGAAATAATGTTTCACAAATCTTTGAACTTAAATGTATACTTACGGATTCGAGTTTTTTTTTTTTAAAATTAGATCGGGAATATTTATGAATGTTAACAATTGCACATGTTTAACTCTTTCGGGAAGAATCGAACATTTAAAGGTTCCTGATTTTTTGCGCTCAGGATTTCTGTTTACATTTTGACTAAGTTGAACGCTTGTTTATATATATTGAGCATCAGATATTTATAATAATGCTTTCATTATTTAATTTATTTTTGTTTATTTTTATTTGGTTCAGTATTAAAATACATTTTATTGTCAAAAACGTTTAAAAAGCAGATATTCATAAAACAAACACGATGGCTCAATATTAACGGGAAAATAATCGTTTGTTCTTACTGATTCTTCTTTAAATCAGTAAAAAAACAAGCGATTTTTTTCCGTTGTTATTGCAACCGAAATGCTGATAACCATAAGAGCAGAAAACATAATGCTAATGTAAATCTAAGAACACTATAATGATTGATTAAAAATTAAATAAATATAAATATATTAGCTTATTATTTAAAAGATTTATTTTAGTTCAAGCCTAAACAGTCTGTGTGAGAGTAAATTATCGTTTGGGATTTGCCAGATAGTATTTTAAATTTTGCGCCTATTTTATTTTAATCATAATAAAAGAATGAAAATAGTACTTTTTTTATTAAAATTAAAACATTTTCTTTAAAATTCGCAATTATTTTAAATGTAGCACACATTTTTGTACTGCATATTAATTTATTATTAATGATAGTAAATATAAATTTTAGCGTATTTATTGCATTAAAGCCTATATGAATTTTTGAAATTAGGCTTAGCAGTGAAGTTCGCCCCGTCCCATGCGTGCGTATACTCTCGGGAATGTGCAAGCCAGGGGAAACGTTTCTAGATCCTTTCGCTGGTTCTTAAGCAGCTAGAGGAGTCTATTTGGGAACGGTAGGGAAAAGTGGTTTCAGCGAGCCATTGTGTCCCTTACAATCTAAGTTACTAGCGGCTATTCATTCCTGAAGAAATCAACAGGTTTTCTTT
>BMAO01023985.1:0-148058 GCA_019973975.1 Trichonephila clavata
CGAAACGAGATGTCAATCATTCTTGGCAAGAGAGTTGACAGGTACCACAATATTCGACTTAAATAGCATATATTTATCAGTTGAGTGAGTAAATATTAGCGTTGCACTGTTCAGCTACATGAGAGCTTTTGGCGACGGACCCGCGACCGCCGTAGCCTAGTGGCGAAAGTAACGGACTCCTGGCTATCATGAGTTCGAGGCTAGAGCCGTTGAAGACCCACTATGTAGGGTAGCGATGCACGTTAAATCTGTAGAAAGTTCAAACGTCCTCCCGTTGGTGTGGTGTGATAGTTAGGGTGCCAGCTCAGGTGTCGTCTTCGTCACTTGCCCATGGTTCAAAATTACGAGGTTCGTCACCCAAAGCCCTCGCATAGCTGAGCAATGCGACGCTCATATATACTCACTCGCAATTGGCGATGGACCTTATAATTTTGAACCATATTCAAGTGACGAGGATGACACTTGAGCTGGAACCCCTCTTCTAACTACCACGCCATACCAACGGGAGGACATTTGAGCTTTTGACGGAATTAACGTGCATTGCTCCCGTACACAGCGGGTCTTCAGTGGTACTGGGCTCGAACTCATGATCCACCAGCCACGAGTCCGTTACCTTGACCGCTAGGCTACCGCGGCCTCAGCATACATTCATGACAAAAATATAGTTAAATATTTTCTTTTATGCTGTACGCAAAATAGATTCTAAAAATATTATTTAATGGGAAAATAGAGATAAGTTATCTAAGATCGTATTTCAGTAACTTGATTTCACCAGCAATTAGTACGTGGCAATATTTGCAAGAGCGTATTTTTGGGAGAAAGCAAAGTACCTACATCTGATAGAAAAATTTATTCTGGGTAAATACGTAATGAAATCAAATGCTTGGTAAAATGAAAGCGTTTTGTCTTTCATCCAGGGTCCAGAGGGGTTTTTAATGTGGAACATCTGTCACTGAAAAAAATAAAACGAGTAACATTGTTTTAACTTGTGTTTGTATACACGAGTAACTTTTTTAACGTTAAACATATTTTCTTATAAAGATATGTTGTGCATAAAATAGAATATTTTCCACTTACGATATTTCTGATGGGTTGAATAAAAGACGATTAGAAACCTTTAATTTCTTTTTTTAGATGGAGTAATTTTATTTTAACAGAAATCTTTAAAAAAATCATTGCAGCATCAAATGATACTGCATTTTAAAACAGTTTTAAACTGTCCTTTTTCCATTTTGTAATTCTCTTCTCCGTAATTTTTTCCCCTTGTTATATTCAACTAGAAAACTAAAAAGTATGTATTTCCACAAAGCACTGATATCATTTGCATTCCTCTTTCATTTCCCCTCCTTTTGTTAGTTTTCGTTCAAAAATTTTTTCCTACAAACATTTGTGTATTTTTATAGCAAAATTTTTGCTTAAAGTTAAATTTGCATGAATACCAGACATGTCTTATATTAAACCTTCATGTAAAGGTTTAAAACTTTGTAGTTCTGAAACTTTAATATGCTTTTACGGCTAACTTGAGGAATTTGAAAAATGGAAATGTGTGTATTTTTAATAAAATATCATCCCATAAAATCTTTTAAGGAATACAGAACAATTGCTTCCAAAAGTAATTGAAATTTTCAAAAATTTATAGAAGACTTGTAGCTGTAATCTAAATCAAAAGAAACAAACTAGATGTTTGGTTCATGAAATCTACATTTGATTCTAAATAATAAAACACAACAAAATTCATTTTCAAAAAATACTGTTCCATGTACAAAAATATATAACTTTAAGTAAAATTATTAAAATCATCATTAAGAAATGGCATTTAAATGCTGGCGATAATAATACATTTCAAAGTGCGCAGAAGGAGCTTGATCAGTGAAAGAGTACAGTAAAATAAATCAGATTTTAATTTTAAAAATTCAAAGAATTCTTAAATATGATGAAAAGAAGTTGAATGTGATTATTCTAGTTTCATTAGTTTCTGTTGATTTTCCGATAAAAAAACCTTATAGCATTGAATAAATTATATAGTGTCAAAGTAAGAATATCTGTAGGGCTTTGTTTAAATATTGTGCTTAAGTCAGCGTTTCTCAAACTGTGGGCCCCTCAGGGGGCTCACCTTCTTTAGGTGAGTACGGGTGTCACAATCCCGAGGTGCCCTAGTGATCTTTTCCTTTTCCCCCGGGGTTTACTGTCTTTGGTAAACACGGGCTTCACGAACCCGGGGTACCCTAGTGATCCTTCTCTATTTTCGACCCTCTTTCTTGTCATTCAATTCATTCTTTCTTTCTCTTCCCGTCTAGACCACAGATATTAAAACAAATGTTTGGCGCAGTATAGCCGAAATCGGCTCTTGCGCCAATAAACCCCAAATCACTCACTCACTCACTCAAACTGTGGGGTGCGCCTCTCTTGAAATGTGTGATAACCCTGCGTGGGGGCCGCAAGTATATCAAAAAGTATAAAATTAAAAAATTATTTTAAAAAATGTTATTAATTTTCTGAAAGGAAGCAAAATAAAATGCATTCTGATATAATAAAAAGTAAAGAACATATTTACACGTATAATACATTTATAAATGTATCAGTACTGCATATATAGGATAATTCATTTTAACAATACCAAGTTAAGAACAAGTGTAATAATTACCAGTGACCCCATGGGCTTGTCATATATAAAATGATATACAACTTTAATACATAACCTTGATAATTTGTACGGTTTATAATTAAAGTCGTATTGTAGCCTTACCTCCAAGTACATTATTATTGAATTCAATACATTGTTATTGTATGGAGGGTGGCGCAATGAAAATTATTATTGAAAATAGGGACGCTAACATTGAAAGTTTGAGAAGCACTCTGGCTTAACTAAAAAAAATGTTTTAAAAAAATTTCCGTAGATTAAAGAAATAAAGCTAAGATTTTAAGTTTTTTGATGCGTCAAAAAAAATCAAGCATAGATTTTTTTTTATCTTATTTATAAACTCTTCTAATTTAGTAAACAGGAAATTTTAGAAAAGGACATAAAGTCATATGAAACAAAAGAAAAAACATTGAAACAATTTAATGACATTCATTTTTATCAAGAAAGTTTTCAAAAAATCCTCAAAGGGATTTTTGTCTAGGTAGGCAGTTTGGTTATAATTCAAGCCCCACTTTCAAAATGCTGTAAAAAAAGAGTCATTGCTCGGAGTGACTTCAAATTTGAATAGGAAAAAACTTGAAAATAGAAGAATTGGTATGGCATAAGAAAAAAAAATTCTTTGGCATTTTCATTGTTGCTATTTATGCAGTTTTTGACCCAAAGAGAATTAAAAACCGATTTTTGCCTTTCCCCAATGTGGTACAACTTACCGAGGACGATTGGCTTTTTACTAACTGATCTACAACTGTCGTATGAACGGGAAGTCATTTTTTCATCACAAAAACTGAAACAATTGAATAGTGAAGTTGGTTTAATGTGAAAAATATGACAAAATCATGGCTTACAGCGCTATCTATTGATATACTTTGGAATTTTTTTCTTATGCCACAGTGTTTCTCCCCTTTTCAAGAAGATTCAGCTCAAATTTGAAGTCATTGTGACTGGTAGTTTTTTTTTTTTACAGCATTCTGAAAATTGAGCTTTTACTATAACCACCTTTAATTTCGGCGAAATAGTTTTAATATTGCCATTAAAGAAGAATTTCACCGATTTAATAAACAAAATAATCTACATATATGTAAATTGAAGTTTGTCCAACATCGTTCAACCGATCACTATGAAAATTGGCATGTACATGTATTTTTGTTTGCGGAGAAGGTTTTTATATTATCCTCTTTGTTGCAGTTCCTCACCAGGTGGCGCTACAGCATATCAACTTCTGCATCTTTCAATCAGTCACCAAGGTGCTAACATAGTTACAATTACACATTACAATTTCAACATAAAACAAATACAACAGAAAGTAATATTAATGTATTACACATCCAGATATAAATTATTTACACACACTATTTTAAGCGTTCATTGCACAAAATTTGTAACAATGTGTTACTTTTGCTGAGCAGAGATCAGCTTAGAAAAGTGTTTTCAAAAATCGAACTACAAGAGAGTTATGAGGTGTTATGAAGTAAAAAAAAAAATCCTTTTTATCAGCTATTAGACCTTCAGACTTAAAATTTAACAGCTTTAATTTGCAATTCTCATAAAAACCTTTCCTTTAATCTGCATAATTTATCCTTCAACCTGTATTGTTTAATTTTTCAATTCACCCTTGCGAAGAACGGGTGTACCAGCTAGTTAATAATATTATAAAATCGAATGTTTTAATATGTTTTTTGCTCATATAAGAAACTTTTAATACAGAGAAATTTAAAAACAGACTTTACTCCGGAATTTTATGTTTCTCCTCCAAAAAAAAATTTTTTTTATAAGAATAGTGCAATAACTTTGATTGGCATCAAAGCCAGCATAATTTATACTTCCAAACCGGTTTGTTTTTTTGGCAAGATGGCAACTGTTTGGATCATTGTGCATTTCTTTCAGAAAATATGGAATCGTTTCATTGCGACAGAAAAGAGCTCACGAGAAAGAATGTTTGCTACAAATAGAAGAAAAAAATCATGTATTCTGTGACATTTTATTTCCAGATCCCGAATATTTGTCAGTTCGCCCCTTGCTATTGCTGTGATTCCTTGTCAGAGTAAAATGAAAAGTGATATATATGTTTTTCCTGCCTTATTTCCTTTTTCCGCATGTCGTAAAAGGTAACACATTTATTCCTGAAGAAAAAAATGAGGTTTTACTCTTTTCTTCCTTGCCTGGTAGATGGAAAAGAATTTGTCTTGACGTTTCGTACTAGATTTTAGATGAGAATAGCAGTGGATGTTCTTTATGAAGACGGAATAAAATAAAATGCAGATTCTGCTTAGTCTACAATTCTTAAAGCTCATATATATTTCTACGAAAAAACTATCGTGTATTGTATTTTTGTATCATATTGCAATACAGCTGGATTTTCAAATTTTGAAGCCAACTTTTACAGTAGAAATAATGAATTAAAACGCAGAAATGATATTGCAATACATAAAAACTGTTATTTGTTCTTGCACACATAAGCAGAAACAAATTTATTAAATGTTTAATATTGAAGAGTACCCATTTTTTGACTATTTTTTACAGTTGCAATTCGAAAAAAAATGACAGAAGAATCCCCACATTCTCTCAGCTAGAGAATTATTTTGAAGAGAATAATAAGAATGTTAAAAAAAAAATTACGTGGTAAAGTGAAGAGAAATAATGATTACGGTTGGTGGGATTAGGTACAAAAATGGCTACAGACAGTCGTTGATAACTCACGTGTAAACTATTAAGGTATCTTTTTTCTAAGAATCGCGAATGATTCTGTAGAAACGAGGATTTAATCCATTTAATGTAAGAAATGATACGAAACTGGCGATTAGGTAAATGGTATTTGTAGTCATTTGATTTAAAGAGAAGACATATTAAATTATAATTAAAATTAATATTAAGCGAAAATAAATTGTTTACTTTTTGCTTCAGTTTTAATTCAGTTCCCTTTTTTTCAATTGCTTTTTGTTTTGTTTTTAGCAATAATTTTTTTCTTTTAAAAACTCCACAATTATTATTGTTTAATTATTACTTTATAATTATATTTTGTGTTCCCTTTTTTTCACTGTTCAGTTTTTTTAGATCGTGTGTGTGTGTTGTATATCCCGTTTTTTCGATGTAAAAATCCCCCACCATCATTCTTGTTTAGTTCTGTATGCACATTTTCTCGTTAATCAATTTTTTTCATTAAAAAATAAACCACATAATTATTGTTATGTAATTAGTGCACTATGATTAGTTTGTATTCTATATTTTCACGCTATACCAAATTTCTTTTATTTCAAGGATTCCACTCTTTCATTTTATAAAATCGCGATCGTTGTTTAATTATTATATATTGCGCATTTTTTTGCTGTTGCATTTTTTATCGTTCATTTCATTTTTTTACACAATTATTGTTGTTTAATTATTGTATTGTTGTTAGTTTGTGTTCCATTTTTAGCTGCGCCACTTTTTTCTCTTTTTTGCATTCCATTGTTACGTTTAAAAGAACCATAATCATTACTGTTTAATTTTTTATATCGCGTTTTATTGTGCTTATATTTTCATTGAGCCGGCTGGGTGGCGTAGGTGGTTTGTCGCTGGCTTTGTACGCTTAAGGTTGTGGGTTCGACCCGGCCCAAGTCGGTGGATTTTCATGATGCAGAAAATCGACAGCGGCCATGTCGCATGATTATGCGGCATGTAAAAGACCCTTGCATGCCTATTTGGCTTGGATGCTCGAAAAATTAAAATCCTAAGTACTGTTTCGCATCGCTAGAGCTTAGATGCCTCCTGGTGAGGAATCTGGGAGTCAAAACTACCTGCGGTGATTGGTATCCACCTCCATGATACCGCACTAAAAAGAGATACCAGCTTCCGGGGAATGTACTAGGTCTGCAATGGTAAAACGCCAATCCGCAGCTCATTAGAAATAAAAGAATTTCATTGATTCATTTTTTTTAGTTGAGCATTCCTTTTTTTTTCGTTTAAAAGGCTGCAATAATTGTTGTTAAATTACTGCATTGCGCACACACACATTTTTTCATTTTTTTTTCAATACCACAATTATTATTGTTTAATTATTGTACTGTGATAAGCTTATATTCCGTTTTTTTAGTTTGGGCATTTCACTTTCTTCTTTTAAAAAATTACAACCTTTGCTTAGTTGCTATATTGTGGAATTTTTCGTTGTTTAATTTTTGTAATTACGCCCATTTAATTTTTATTTGCTTAAAAGCTCACAATTATTGGAAAATTAATTATTGTATTGAGCTTTGTTGCTTATTTTCTTTTTTTTTCAATAGTTGTCTAATTATTGCATTGTGTTGAGTCGTTTGTTCTGAGGACTTATTAAAAAGGCACTTCTTCTAAACATATCTCTCATACGTACTACTTCTCTTTTAGAAAATTTTTGAATATCCATACTGACTTACACAAGAATAGAACAACAGAACTCGAAATGATCAAAAATACTGTATGATACATAATATAAGTTTTTATAATTACGATAACAAATTATTTCATAGAATATGCAAAGTTTACTTTTAATCTTAGTTAACGAAAAATAAATAAAAATGCTATGTAATTTTTTTTCTCACAACCGCAACCTTTAGCACACACAAATCCATCGCATGAACCATTTACTTTTTTTTCAAAGCTGGATAGTCACAAAAACACACTTAAAACCTCACTTCCACAATAAAGCATCATCTTTCTGGACCATCTGCCGCCGCAAAACGTCCGTCTAGCACCTGTTGTCACGGACGACCAACATCCAAACACCTGTTACTCGCACGTGGACGACGCGCGCCACTCAGAATACGACCACAGGCTACATTGAAAGGGGGGAGGGGGTCTATTATATCGTGGTCTGCCTGCCATGATTTTAAATGATGTTTTTAGTTTCAGCCTTTCCTCTTTCAGGATGGCTCGTGTTTGTCCGACTGTGAAATGTTCTGAAAGAAATGCGTAGAGGGAATTTACGTATTTTTCTTTTTTCTTGTTGTGATTGGATTGTACACTCAAAATGCTTTGGGGGTATAAAAAAGAAAGAATGATTAAAATGCAATTATTTGATTGTTTTCTACGTCTTTGAGTTGTATTTAGAAGCCGATTGAATTTTGAAAGGAAAGTTTTTTCGGTGTCGTTTTGAAAATAATAGAAATGAAAGAATTCCAAACAAAAAATTGTCTGAATATTTTAAATGTCTGGCATTCAAATTGCATGCATTATTGCACATGTTGTACGAAATCAATATTAAGGGGACATGGTACAATTTAAGCAAAAGTTTTTAATTTAAGGATTTAAATTTTTTTTGGTTGCCTTCTATGTGTGTATACTATGTCAAACAAATTTTGTGCTCAAAATTTCATTAACAGCTAGCCATTTATTTTTTTAAGGAAAAAACTTAAAATTTGTGAAGTGATTTTAGAATGCTACTCCTCCTACATAAGTTAACATACACGCATGAAATTTTATTTACAAGTACGTGAAACTATCCATAACACACACACAAAAGTTGGTATGGGTTTTGCGATAACATAATTGGTATTCGTACAATATTTCTTATGAATGCTTATTGAAAATTCCTTAAAAAATGTCCAAATTCTGAGAGATTAATTATTCTTAAAAAATAAGTATTGCTTTGATTCAAAAATACATACCAACTTTTGTTACATGTACTATTAGCAATAGGTAAAAAAAATTCAAAGCATTAGGCACAATATAAAAAAAAAACCATAGCATTTTAAATGAAGACAAACTAGTTATTTTATCTTTCTCCGAGATAAGTAAGTTTAAAGTTTTGATTTGATAAGAGATGTGAATAAAAACAAACGCAAGCTATCATAATTCTGTGTTTTTTTAAGTTTAGAGCTTTAAAATTTTGTCAGATTATAGAAAAATATATAAAAAATAATTTAAGCTAAAAAAATTAATTTTGATTATATGACCGATTTTTTGTCTATTGAATCATACCGTGTCCCCTTAAGTCGTTGAAAAATATATTGTTTTTGGTTTTTTTTTTCTTCCTCTATCGAAACTTTTTTAATGAAAATGAAATATAAGAAAAAAATACGTGCTATAGAGCATAAAATATAATAATTTCGTTTCTTTTGTGAATTTAAATTTCGTTTTGACATCAACTAGTAACAATATTGCACTTCTATACTTTTTGAAATGTTTGATATCAATATAAAAGACATAAAAATATTAAACATAAATAGATCTGATTTCTTTTCTTGTCATATATTTTTAAAAATCTTTGATGCTGAATGGAAAGGAATAAACAAGATCTATTATTTTATAAATGACAATTTGAGCCTTATTTGCAATTCAGGCAAAATTTTATAGAAGGAATACACACATTTAAGTATATAGTAGTGTGTGTGTATTGAAAAGGATTTTCTATTTCAATTCTATTGAGAGGGATTTTCTTGAATTCATCTTGGTGCAAAACTCTCCATGACATAGTTTGATATTTATTTATATACAAGCTTAAAGGCGAAAATATAATTTTAACTGTAACCTTGAGTTTTTGAAAAACTCAAGGTTACAGTTAAAATTATATTTTCCCCTTTAAGCTTGTAAATAAATAAGTAGTCAGGAAGGGGGCTTGTTTGCAGCACAAGTAGCCGCGAGGACAGTGAAACGACGTCTGAAGCAGCGCAGATTGTCTGCAAAGAGACCGTTAGTTATTGCGGCTTCCCTTGCCACTGCAGAATAGAGATTCGCGGTGGCAGTTGCGTGCCCAAGCTGGATACAGAAGTGGCGCGATATAATCTTTTCAGATGAGTCCCGGTTGAACGCGCAGAACGATTTGTCTCTGGAGGCACTGGGGAGAATACACGGGGTCTACTGCCATTCGATATTGTTATATCGGCTCTACACGTAATGTGATGGTATGGTTGAATGTTCATATTACGACATGAGTACCTCTTATTTGAGATGTTGGTAATCTGAATAGCCAGCTTTACATTTCTAAGATCTTAAGGCCGATGACTGTGTACCCTCTTCAAGGCCTCAGAGACGTTACCTTTCAACAAAGTAAAGTAAGACTGCATGTTGTCTGTCGTGTCCCGTTCTACCTGGACACAACTGTTGCCCTGACCCAACTCGTTTACAAGATCCCTCAGACTTAAAAACATCTGCTAGTAGATTTCTGAGAGAATAGAACCCCATCGCTCTCCAATCACTATGATCGATGAAGTATGGCATAGCTCACGAGGTACGAGCTCACCCAGAGGGCTTAGGGCTGCAAACCATACCCCGAGAGGAACCTGAACCCCACCAAGAGAAGAGGAACACTTTGAGTCCTTGGAAACCCTTGGATTTATATACCTGACCTTTCTATAATTCGTGCATCGCTAGCACTTCAATGTCCGGCTCAAACGCGCTGATCTAACTCTCAAATTGGTCTAGCAATTCGACAGACGAATACTAGCCAACTCTACAAGTCAATACAAAGCCGGAAAATGATCACAGAATATATCAGAATCAGAGATCTGTCAACGCATTATTATTATTTTTAACACGCTTTTATAAGTTTCACTTGATGTAACGGAATCTTAGAACTCGATTTTTACCCACTTTAAAAGATCTGATTAATTCGAAATTTTGCACACTTGTCAAGGGCCGATGACAAAACAATAATTTCATAATTTTGTTCCATTGTCCTTATCAGGATCGTCAGGAATAACGATAATCAGATTTGGCGGCAATTCCATATACCACTTCCAGACTTGGCAACTTATTGCATATACAATTTTCAAATTTGGCGACTAATTCCATATTCCATTTTCAGATTTGGCGACTAATTCCATATTCCATTTTCAGATTTGGCGAATAATTCCAGATTTTAGCGACTAAAAGAATTTACTTTTTAGTTCGAATCAGTATAGAAGAGTGTTATTTGGTTTTTTTTTAAACTATAATTTTTTTCTTGTACAGCTGTATTTCATGGTGAAAGAAAAACCATTCAGTTCCTATGATATTGCTAGTGTTTGGTTTTACACACATAAACATCTCGTCTATTCGGATAACTCCTTCTTGTTACTTCACTACTACTCCTACTTGACACTCTTGATCAAGGCTAGAATTAGCCAATTATTTCAGAGTGGTTATGCGTAGTGTTGCTCCTTATACTTGTGGAGGATTGAACTCGGTACCTTCTGATTCGTAAGCACGTAACATACCACTAGGCAAAAGTGATTACTTCAGTTCGGAGGCTGTTACTGGCTTATGTAGTTATCCGCTACATTACTCCCCCACCAGTGAGTCGGTGGATAGGCGAACGAACTATATAGTTGTAACGGCGAGCGTGTAAGTTTTGTTGTTGTTGCGTCAAGGGGGACTGACGACTTTTGATTGCTCTTATTGAGAGGTAGATGGCGCCGTGACAGCTGCACTTTTCTTAGTTCAATATCAAGGTCACCAATGTAGAGGATAGAACTTTCTGATTCGAAAGCACGTAACATACCACTAAGCAAAAGTGATCACTTCAGTCCAGAGGCTGTTACTAACTTGTGTAGTTATCTGCTACATACTCCCTAAAGAGAATTGCCGAGTAAAAATTAGTGATACGTGCTAAAAATGTCGAGGCTCAAAGTTCCGACGATGTGGTATAGAAGTATGGAGAGTAGGATTCCATTTCAAGTGTCATCCTTATTTCTGGATAGTAGTTCAAAATGTTGAGGTCCGTCGCCAATAGGCTTCTTGCGTATTCACAAAGCAACATTAAACAAGTAATATACAAATAAATGTAATTAATGAATTAAAATTTGAAAAAAAAACTGTATTAACATCAAGTGCGTTCACTACAAGTTCAAAAAAAATTTATTTGAACTTGATTAGATGAATAGAAAGTATTTTATAAACGATTGAAAATTTGAACAAGATGTATGAATAAATTATATCTATAAGAGAGAGAGTGAGCGAATAGTAGGAATTGAAAAACTACTCATCATTCTATCTATGGTTGGAGCTGCGATTGAAATTTGTATTTTAATCAACTATCTTTTTCACAATAAACAGATAGAGAACTACGAAAATAGTAAAAAAAAACAACTAACAAATACATATTTTTTTAACTAAAAAAAGTTTTTTCTTGTTTTCTTTATATATTACAGTTTTATTTCGATTAAAATTGCATGACTTTATTGTTTTATTAACATCATATACGTTTAAAGATTTTTAAAAATATTTATAAATAAAACATTCACATAAAATCGAATATGTGCTAATTTGCTGAGTAATTTTACTCTGAAGTAGAGCGTTTCAAAGCACAAATCTTTTATGTTAAATTAATCCAAAAACTATGGTAATAAATTCAATTTACATAAATCCCCTCGTCAAAATAGTCATTTGTCTCTAGTACTCTATAGTATATTAGTGATTTAATTTAAATGGATCCCGTATTTAAAGAGATAGTATCCGTAATTTAATAATGCAGTACACTTAATCTTATATCTCGATTAAAATCAATCCAAACAAGGGAAAAAAACCCGCTTATCAATATTCCGGTCGGATAGAAAATTTCCCCCTTTCCAAGTTTAATGCTCTTAATAATTAATTTTGGGTTATTAAAACTTCTAGCCGAGTTTACATAATGAAACTAGGTAAAAAATTCGTTAACTATTCAAAATTAATTACATTAACTATAAGTTTGAAAATTCTTAAGAATTAGTATTATAATTTATATGTCCTTAACTATCCAACTTAAATTTTCTTCTGTTCAGTTTTCTTTCAATTTGTTATTTGCATATTCGATTTTATTTTCATCTTTCTTAAGATTGTTTTGCTTGCATGTCCGGAATAAATTTAAAAGTTATTTCTGATTTTTATGTATCAAAGTTTTAAGAAGTTCTTTTTTAAAAAAAAATGTTAGCATTACATTATTTTTCTCTTTTTGTATATAATTATAATTGTAGATTTATTTCACGTAATAAAGAAAATTAAGTTTTTAATTTCAACTTAAATCGTCTTTACTTTAAAGTAACTCAGTTTTAATTAATGCATTACATTTCCTATGCTTACAAATTAATCACCTCAATACTTTTTTCCCAAAATTCACACATGTTTTATTACATCACTGACTTAAATTATTATTTGGCATATTATTCAGCACGTTAATTAGAGCACTCTTCATGAACAGAAGTATCATTTTGTTTATTATGTAATGCACTCAAATATCGAATGAAAATTCGAATGGAATCATTTTATATCATTTGAATAAATCGCATTTGAATTTGTCTAACCCACAAATGATAAAATGTACACTGGTGTCCAAAAGTTAAGCATAAATCGTAAAATGCGAAAAACATGGAGTAAATAATCGTAAAATTATTCCAAATTCCTTGCGGATATTAATTGGGTGAAGAAGAAACATTGGGTTTATGCTAAACTTTTCAGTCGACTATGTCCTGCGCGAAACACCGGCGCATGTCGGAACGCGGTGAATCCGATTCACGCAGCATAGGCAGTTCAGACAAGTTTCGTGCAACTGCTGTGCAAAAGAACGTTGTTAACCATCAAACAAGGTGGATGATGGCACAAAGACGCCAATTGGACATGTTTACGAAAGGAAGAATCGTTGGAATGCTGGAATCCTCACGATCACAAACCGAAGTGTCTCGAAATCTGAATGTGGACCAGTCTGTGATCTCAAGACTGTGGCAGAGGTTTCAAAGAACGGGAGATGTTACCCGACAACCAGTATCAGGTCGACCAAGAGTCACAACCCCTCGCCAAGACCGATATCTGGTAATAAGTGCGCGACGTCAGAAGGGCAGTACTGCCAGAGCACTGGGTTCGGCGCTCACAGTCGCCACAGGAATACGAATTTCGAGACAAACTGTTTAAAGGAGACTCAATCATGCTGGCCTGTATGCCAGAAGACCAGCAGTTTGCATTCCCCTCACGTCTGCGCATAAACGCGCTCGTTTGAACTGGAGTTTGAAATATCAACATTGGAGTGTGGGAGAGTGAGCCAATGTGATGTTCAGTGACGAGTCCCGGTTTAGTCTGAGTAGTGATTCTCGGCGGGTAACGATATGGAGAGAACGTGGAACACGTTTTGAACCAAGAAACATAACGGAAAGACATCATTTTCCATCAAGGGAAGTAATGGTATGGGCAGGCATCATTATGGACGGCCGCACAGACCTCCATTTCTTTGACACAGGGTCTATGACTGCTCCAAGATACAAACCCCTGGGGGTCTATGTAGACTTCTTTGGGAATCACTGATTTAAAATAAGACGTTAAGAAACACTCACTCACCCACATCTGATTTAGACCGCTATTATTTTGGTGTCACCTGTCAAAGACATTGGGTTAATAACTGAAAAATGTCTTAAAGCTGCGAATAAATTAACAATCGACGGACCGTAACTTAACTATTTATTATCTAAACTATATTGGAATAAGAAGCATTCTGTAGTATAACCATATGCACTCGCGCCATTGCTTCCACAAGTAGAATAGTCTTTGGTAAACACGGCTTCATGAACCCGGGGTACCCTAGTGATCCTTCTCTATTTTCGACCCTCTTTCTTGTCATTCAATTCATTCTTTCTTTCTCTTCCCGTCTAGACACAGATATTAAAACAAATGTTTGGCGCAGTATAGCCGAAATCGGCTCTTGCGCCAATAAACCCCAAAATCACTCACTCCAAGTAGAATAATAAAGTTCTAACAGACTTGGCTCTGTGCCAAGAAAGAAGAGCGCGCCATCTGGCGGCCTTACAAGGAACCAAACCATACTTTACGGACCTAACAATAACTATTAAAATCACTTGTTTTGAAATTATAATTAGGGCATGTATTTCACCTAAGCACATATTATAATTGAAAATTAGTTTGTTAGCAATAACAAATTATTTTTATAAATTGTTCTTGATATTTATAAACACTTTTTAATACTTTTTTTTAATTGGAATAAATACTCACATAAAACATCACAGTCGGAATAATTTTCCATTCAAAATAAAAAAAATGTATATGTTGATTTTCTCTTCCATATTTTCCAAATTTCTCCTTGCAGAATATGAATGATGCATGTAGAAAATCGATTGAGTATTAGAATGTATACGATCGTTGGGATCCTAATTCAGCTTTTATTCAAATTGGTATTTGAAACACAATAACAATTGTCTTATTTCAAGAATCAATTTCAACTCAACTTTGTACTTTAAATCAGCAAAGTTGAAAAAATAGTCTTAAGAAAAATCCAATGAAATGATGAAGCTTATAAGTAGAGGAAGCCCATTTCAAATATTACTCTCCGTCAATGCTTTATGCGCTGATATATTCATTCGGAAATGAGCAATGAAATTGAGCAATGGAGAACAAAAAGTTAGATTTCACAAAATGTTTCTTTATTATTCATGACTGTAAAATTTAGATATAAAATGTCTTGCCTGATGTGTTTTATGTATGGATTTCACAATAATTTCCGAGAACTATTATACGAGGGTTGGGATATAAGTCAAGGCAGCTATTTTTTTTCCTTGTAGATATGTGAACGGATTACAATCGTATATGAGTCGTGTGGAAGTTCTGCAGGCATAGTGTGTATACAGAACAACAGATGGCTCTGTGATAGCTGGTAGTAGCGCAGCGAGGGCTTTGAAATCAGTCAGTTGGTGAGTGTCGGTGTGAGATGGAAGTAACTGGTGTTGAGCAGTGCTCTTACAATAAAATAGCTGTTCTCCGAGGAAGTAATGAGATGGAATGTCACAATGAATTTGTAGAAGCCCTTGGGAATAATGTCCTAACATACCGTACAGTAACACGGTGGGTGGGAAAGTTTCAGCAAGGACGTGTGTCAACCAGTGATGAGCAACTTTCGGGACGACCGTTCAGTGTGCAGACAGACTTAGCACGTGCCGTCGTCATGGATGAAGACAGACGATGGATGCCACTGGAGTTAGAGAGGGTAAGTGGCATCGAAAAACGCACAACAAACGCATCATCATGTCAACTTTATGTGTACTGTGTTGTCATTCTTTTGCACCGTGAAAGCCTTATTGCCCTGTACACTGCCGTAATAAATTAGTGTGTTAAACTGAAGTAAAGGATATTTCAGTGTTATTCATTGTCCCCACATGTAGTTAACATTTTGTCCTTTCGTCTGTATATGTCACATTTTCCAATCGGACTGGTATCTTCAAGAAAAAAAAATAGTTGCCATGACTTTTGCCCCATAATTCTTTGTTGAATAAAATATATTTAAATACTTATGACTGTATATTCATTTTTTTTACAAATGCTCTATTACTAAAACAGCAATACTCGAACTACTAAGGTGATAGGTGGGACTGAGTGATTACCACGTAAGTCGGGGTGTAATTTTTCATATAAATAATTAACCGGAAACATTAGACAAGCATTAAATCGACGCCGAAAAAGAAAGAAAATGATAAATTTAAAAACGTTAATTAAATCTTGTTGTTGTGTTGTTTCAAATCCCCTTGGAGCAGGAAAGCCTACACCAAGTCCATTTGACCTTTCCTCATAAGAATGTCACCAAGCAGGTCTTGATCTCCAAACAACATGTCCCAGGGAAATGCGACAGCAGTTCAGAAGATGAGAAGGAGAAGCAGGAAGAGAGAGCAGAGACAGGTAACGAAAGACTTTACCCCCTGCGTAAAGGTCATACCACGCAGGTGACCACTTCTAAAGCGCGCCAATGCTGTTTAAGCTCTGGATCCCTGCACTGTAACGATAGACCAGGACTCTTAGCTGCGTACCAGTGGTGAGCAGGAGGCTTTCGCCAAGTCAGACTCATTTTAGCTTTCTGGAGGGAATCAATTTCAGAGTGGCTCAAGACAGAAAAAATGGGGTTAGGTAGATCACAACCCCTACCAGCCAGCTCATCACCTGCCTCGTTCCCAGGCACACCCACATGCGAAGACACACTTGTTTCCTCTGATTAAGCCTAGCCAATTTAGATATAATAACTGGACCAGTACTGTGTTTTTTTGATAACACAAATACAAAATCTCAAACCAAAGTTATTTTGATGTAGAAGGTTTCATAAAATCTAACAAATAGTATGCCAGCTCAAAGATTTTTTTTCTCCCGAAAAAGTTCCTAGTAGCATACTAATAATTTTTATTCGTTGTTTTGTTCAAAAAATACACTCTTCGTTGTACTAAATTTGTAACCCTTTTTCAATTAAACTGAAGCCTTCTGTCGAAGTTATTCAATGTCTTGCTCATGCATTTCTATGAGTTCGTCAATTGTCAGCCCTGGATTGTAGGAATTCAGCAGTTCTTGAACGTCATCACTATGCTGTTTTAAATTTATTTGCTTAACACAAGGTCGAGAACTTCTTCGCTCAAATTACCAATTTCATCAGGCTGTGAAATTGTTTCCGCCTAAGTTTCAGTGATAAGAAGAAGAAGAAAAAAAAAACAGTTGAATCGCGTCGAATTTTGAAACTCCGAATTCGCGTATGTACTGGTATTAATTACTGTATATGTTTTTGAGGTTATACAGTATGGAGCAAATAAAAGTGGCTGGAGAACAGATTTCATATTACGAAAAAACACGGCAAAGAAAAGAAGATACCTCTCTAAGATCTACTTAAAGTAATTGATGATTAATCTCTTTGCATCTTTGGGCTTTGATCAGCAAGTTGTGGAAGGCAGATCGAAGCTGGACTGCTGGAATTGCTGAAATTTCATCAGAATTATTTTGCTGCAGCTCTTGAAAACTATGAGGGTTGTTACGATCCACTTTGGACTTGAGGGTTTTTACAAAAAGTAATTGCACGCTGACAGATCAAGGGACCTGGATGGCCAGGGAAGTCCGAAAACAGACTCACCTCTGTTAACAGCTTAGTCAGAAGTGAAGATTGTGTAAATGAGATCCATGGTACGGCGGGATGTACGGGCAGTTGCACCATCCTGTTGAAAGGAAGATATCCACAAATGTAAACATCGATAGTTGCGAGTTAATGATGCCACAAATGGATATGAAAACATATGCTTTTTTTCTCGCCACGTGTTTATCCACTTTCTACTTTTCATCTCCAGTCACCAAGTTGATTCAAAAACGGTTACCTTTTGTAGCGAGCAAGATTTGAAGAACATACCGAAATTCTGACCATTAAATTTTTTTCGCTTAATTTGTGTGTGTCTCAAACGGAGAGTTTGGACATGAAATTAAGCTTTTTTTGTAATCCAAAGCAGTAGTCTGGCCTTCCAGAACTGGGTTGACCTTTCAAAGAATTATCACCCAAGCGAAGTTTCACAAGACGTTTTTGGCATATTCAAGCTGTTAATGCTTCCTTCCAAATACCTCACACAAGTTTCTTTTTGCTTCCATTACGTTATTCACTTTTTGGAACTCAAACAATATACAGTAGAACGTCGTTTAACCAAATCAGTTGGGACCGGACACCATTTGGATATGTGATTTTTTGTATAATCGAAAACCGATTGCGATCCACGCAATATATGAAACCGGACATTATGCGAATATTAAAAAACCTCACATAGGGAAACGTGCTTGAAGAAAAAGCAAAATAGGTGCAAAATGTCGCAATTTTACCTTTAATGTGGAAAATAATCACTTATTTTTAGCTGTACCATTGTACACCTTTTTTTCGCTGCAAGGTCTCTGATTTTCTTGAGCAGCCGTAGTTGAGTAGGACAGCACTTTGATTGTTGTTCGTACCACTCTATAGCTGTCTCTAACGCAGAAACGCGTCAGCATTTGATGGACCCTTGCTACTTTCGTTGTTGTTGTGTTGCCCTCGTCTTCATCCATTCAACCGTCGATAGGGTCGGATTCTTCCTGCACGGAAGTCACAATCTCGTCATCATTTAGCATTTGAAATCCACGGTCTTCTGCATCGTATGCCATCCATGTTTCTACATCTTCTTCATCGCATTCTTGAAATCCTGGGATCGATTGGACAAAGTTGGTAATCTCCTTCCTGTGGTCATCGTTGAAGTCTTTTTCGCTTTCTGTAAACCTGGCCACAGCTTATTCCATGCATTTTTCACCAAATCCACACAACTAATATTCCCAAAATATCCCTCACCTTGGGTTTTACCGTCACTTTTGGCCTCACGCAAAACAACTGGTGGGCATTACCCTGTTCGAAAACGTATTCACATACCTGTAGTTGACAAAAAAACTGGTCTGGACATTTGACGCTCCGGATAATAAACGTTCGGATAAACGACGTTCTACTGTACAATATCTAAAGTGCACTTTTTCTTCACTCATGTTTACAGTTTTACAAGCTTAAAAAAACTGACTGAAATGCGAAAAAATGTTTATAAATCATCTCTAGTATACTAATATCAGCCCGATTCGAATTCTTGCTAAGGATGGACAACGCATAAGAATTGATTTGTTCAAAAACGACAGAACTTTCCCTTATACCCAACAAAAATGGAAAGGAAATTGAATATAATTGTTTAAAATTGAAACACATTCAAAACTTATGCAAAATTTCAATTAACATTACATTTACATTTGATAAAATTTGCGTTGTTTTAGTGTGTATATCAACAAATAGTTTTTATATAGATAAAAATAATTGATTTGCAAAACATCACTCTTTTATTTTAAAACTTCAATTTATGATTTTCTTTTTGCTGCATACATCATTTTACGGTTATATAAAATAATAACAATAAAATCTTGAAATATGTACTTTGATAAAACAGTAAAATAATTATTAAATTCTCATGCACAGCATTCAAATTTATTTACCAACCAAAAACATTTTATTTTCCAACTCAAAATTTATTATAATCTAAAAAAGGAGATCGCAAAAATTTAAGATTGAATTCTTTCTGAAAATAAAATTCATTTTTTTCTCCATATCTAATAACCTAAAAAGTTACGAGGCTCGCTCAAGAAAATAAAAAATAAAAAAAGAATTCATATCATCTATAGAACAGCGATGTTTTATAGCGAATTCGACTTTTCTTTTCCTGAACGACTTTTCTTTCTCCCTTTACTATATATTTAATATTGCATGAACAAGCACTCTAATAAAATGTCAGATCTCGGCTTTGCCTCTACTGTATTTATGACTTAAAAGCAAATATTTATGCATTTAACTTTTCTTTTCCCTCTGTTACTCCGGGTAAAAGGAGAAAAATGTTCCAATTTTTATTCGAAGTAACAAAGATTCATAGATGCCATTTTTTTTACTTTCCATTCACTTCTTTCATTTTTTCACTTGAGAAGCAGTATTTTTTTCGAATCATTTGACATTAAAGTTTTTCAATGGTTGCGATCGTTCGATAAAAAAGTATTTTTTTAAAAGTAAGTATCGTTTGCGTAAAAAGTGAAGCAAAATATTCATATTTGATTTTGTGATAATAGAATAAATAATCTTAATCTTTTTAAAACATAAATTCGTTTTTTAAAGCTTTTACACTTTTCTGTATTTGTTGTAATTATAAAAAGTTAAAACATGTATGTAAATAGATGGTAAAAAATATGTGTGTAAATAGAAGATAAAAGGAAACCATGGAATTGTTCCGATTTATTATTCTTTTTCGAATGAAAATTTCCCCTTTTTTACTTACGAATTGCAGTTACAAAAACAGTTACCACACAACAGCAAAAGATACAAAAATATAAAGAATACAATGCATTGCCAAACGTTTTTATAAAACATAGAAACTATTGCATCTAGCAGTAAACAGTATTATAAAAAAATATGGCTCATAATTCTACTAAAAGTAATCATGAGAATTACATATTACTGTGAAAATAATATAAATAGAAACCTTTTTTTTTAAATTCTCTTAAGCATTCAATGAGTTTTATGTGAAGAACAGAATGGTAAAAAACCCGCCAAAGGGCGAGATAGAAGTTCGCCAAATTAACGCCAAGAGTTAACAAAGTATACATAAAGCAAAATCTTTAATAGTTGTAATTGTTTTGTTGCTAATTTTAGGAACTTTATAAGAATGATAGAAACTAAACTAATGTACTAAACAAACACAGAAAACTTTAATAGTATATTCTACAACACAATTTGTCGAATAATAAAAATATTTTAATCTCAAAAAGTATTTAAAAAAGTTATTCTGAGTAAGAAAAACTCTAATCAAGCGATTGTGATACCCAAATGTAAACTATTAAATTCAAACTATTTTTCCAAAAGAGGAAATTAGAAGTATTTGCAGAGGTTTGTAAAATTTTATGCGACTTTTGTAAAAAATAATAATTTAACAAATTAATGGATGAGCGATTTTACTGATGGTTTTCTATCAGAATGGTTGCAGTAGCCAACTGGTCATGGCCACAAACTCGAGGTCCCCAATGTATCTGTCAATTCGTGAACTCGGATTCGAATTTCGAATTCTAGTAATACACCGAGAAGAGGAGGCCATCAAAGGATAACTCTGTCGAAGTTTAAAATCTTCACATAATTGTGGAGGTGCCAGCGCAGATGTCGTTCACGTCACTTAACCGTGATTCAAAATACTAAGTCTGCCACTAATAGTCGTCAAGCTTTGAAGTGCAATATCAATGAACAACAAGCAAATATAAGCAAAATTGTGGCTGAAGTGGCTTATAGGTCTACCATTTCTTGTCATTCCGGCTCCCCTGGCACTTGTCACATTTTCTTGTACCAACCATGTTTTGAAACAGCCAGTGGTCAATGGATGCGTCTTGGTGGGTATCACTTGACAACTGAAAAATAGACCAGCCTGCCTTTCTCATTCCAATCATTATGTCAATAGTAAAATTGCCCGCGTTCTTGAATTGGGGCCAGATTCGCGACTGTCTGGTGTACATTGCTATCACACGCTTCTTCTGCGAAAAGAAAAATAAATTTCCTCGTTGATTTGGCTGGCCTAAATGGCAACATGGATATTGCATATTTTTCAGGTCCCCCCCCTGAATTCCTATTTAGCGTGTGCAGGAGTGGGCTCACATCATTGTTCGGTGAGGTACTCTTACTTAAGAATTTGCATTATTATCTAGCCCAGGGGTCGGTAACCTATATTGCACGCTGTAAAATTCCCAGTGGCACTCTGCTCCACTCTACAAATTTGTCAATTTTTAAGTCGAGGAAGTTGATAAATTTGTAATGGACCGAATTTGGCAAACATCTTCAGAATCATGGACATTTACGGAATAACGAAAAAAACCTTGCAGATAACTCTAAAGATAAATTTACAGGTAGTTTGTAAATTATTGAATGTCATTGCTGGAGAAATTTAATTGTTTGAAGAGAGAAAATTGCATGCGCTATGTTTTCCGCTTTTGTATGCATATCTAAGTAAGAAATCTTTCATCATATGAATAATATTCGAGTCCACAAAGAAATTGTTTAACACCTGAATGCTCAAAATCGTATCAAACTGAAAGTTATAAATTATTATACCCCTGATTTTGCGATGTGAAAGTTAAGTGGTGGTTCGCATTAAATTTTTTACTTATCTTTTTATTTAATTATAATAAAGGGAAATAATTATATTTTAGGTTGCATATTTCTTATTTTAATAAATATGTTTGAGAAAATACATAATAATGTGCAACTTTAATTTTTTGTTATTATTATTTTTCTTGAAGAAATAGTTATATTTTAAACTGTTTATTTTTATGCAAAGAAATATCTGTAAATGCTGCGAAATTAACGTATAAAACTTTAAATCTATATTATTGACCTCTATTGTATCATCACAGGATTCTACATGCATCAACGCGGGACTCAAATTGTTTCAAAAATATTCTACCGTGTAGCACGCTGAATCCTATTGGTAGATTGGTTTGGCACGCCACAGCTAAAAGGTTGCTGACTCCTGATCTATCCACTCCGTCTTGGTGGAGCATTTTCAGTGTCGTGCAAAGTATTTATACATTTCACTCCTTATAGATGATTAATAAGTGGCATTCTGTTAAAAAGAATGAGACATCCCCCCCCCCACACACACATATAAGCATATATTGCAGCCTTATGTAGAGGCAACTTATATGTGCATATTTGATTCCTGTATACCACGGCTGTTCTATCAATCGTAAATAGATATTTGATTTTAATATGCCTTTATTTATGTATCTAATCATTATTTGATTACTACTCATGTATATTCCTCAGTATTAGAATAATTCCAGCTTCTTTTCAAAGAACAAATTACATTCGTCGCATATAAAAAGTGTAAAAGCTAAATAATTGAATGAGCAATTATTAAATTAATATATGTACACAATTAAAGCAATTTTTTTCATTAGATGTATAAAAAAGAATTTTTTTAAAACTTTTTTTTAGTAAAAGAATGATATTAGTTTTAGTTTGCAATAAGCAAACTATAGTCTTAATTAAATATATATAAGTCGTACCTTTACATTTTTGACATTACAAAAAAGTGCGTTTAATATTCCCTAGAAACATTATTATTCATTTTATCCGAATATTCTTTGTTTTGTATTCCAAATAATAATCAAATTATCAAAGAAAAATGCACATTCAATGTTCCTAAAATATTATCATTTTTTATCTGATTCTTCTATGTTGTTTTCTTCAAATAGTAATCAAATTATTATTTAATGATACTTCATTGCATGCTTTCTGAAAACAAATTAGTATAAAAAAAAACATATGAAAAAGGAGAAGTCAAAGCTCTTCTCGTAATAATCGATGTATATAAAAAAAATTTTTACATATTAATTTAAGGAGACTAAATACGTACTGTGACGGGGCTATTCGCGAGATTTCCGTACTAATCCTCTTGGGAAACTTTGGGGCTAGCATTTACACTATTTCACAGCCTTTTCGGGAAAAACACGAGATAGTTATATGTTAATTAGTTCGACTATATAAAGTCTATATATAGATTTTGTAAATTTAGGGAGAAGGAGTTGCCAAGCTGTCACGTAAGTAACGCCGGAGAATTACTTCACGAACTTAGCGCGCGTTTAATAGATATAAATTATAAGAGTAATTTGTTAGATTGACAATTGAAGATAATAGATTCAGTACCGACCTGAGGTTAGCTAGTGATCGTCTCCTTGTCTATTTCTGGTAGTCGGAATTACTTTGAATTGAGTATTAGGATTAATCGACGTTTTAGGGAATCACTCCTAGGTTTCTTCTTATAATTAAACTTGTGATTGTTTAAGTATTTGTCAGTCTTGAATAAATATATTTGTTATTATGGCGTTTGTTGGTGATTATATGTTTCCTCCCACACTTAGAGACGCGCCGGGCAGTGTGAGCGGGGTCCGAGGTAGGACCCAGACACCACAGTACTTAACCGTAATTTTGAAAACTGTATAAAGCAATCAATATCTTTATACATATATATATATATATATATATACAGTCGACTCTCGATAATTCGAAGTATCGAGAGAGTAGAAAAAAACTCCCAAAATACTCGAAAAGAGATTTCTGCTAACACATTTAAATTTGAAACTATGTAATAAAATAACAATTGTACGTATGTAAAAAATTATTTTAAAGTAATTTTTAAAAAGTACATATAAATATTATACAGAAGTTAAAAGTCCTGTATATTAAAAGAATACATTCAATGCATTCATACACAATCCTAAGCATCTCTTTTTAATAGTGGACCATCCTTTCCGAACACATGTGTAGCAAGGTCACGTGTTAAGAGAAAGATAAGGGACGGCTGACAACAGGTGTGGTTGGTCTATTATCCACTTGAAGAAGGAAAGCAATAAAAGTGTATTTTCGCCCGATAAACCGGAAAACACTAAGAAGGGGTAGCAGACAGATGGTCGTTAAAGGGCAACGATACAGGAGAGCACGCAGAGACAATACAACACAAAACTTGTAATCTCTAACCTGTTTGCTACAGGACTGTGCATGATAGTGAGTGTTCGAATTGTCGAGTGTTTTATAAGGTAACTTCGAATTATTGCGTGTTGCAGTCTGGCCAGCCACAGATTGTGCTTGGAATTATTGAGTGTACCCAAACGTTTTGTTTAGTTCGAATTATCAAGAGTTTTTCAAGGGACTGAGCATATACTTTGAATTATCGAGAGGTTCGTATTATCGAAAGTTTGAATTATCGAGAGTCGACTGTGTATATATATACAGTCGACTCTTGATAATACGAAGTTGAAGGGACCAATGAAAAACTTCGAATTATGAAGAGGGTAGGAAAAAACTTTCGAAGTTCCAGAAAAGAAATTTTTTCTAACACATTTAAATTTGAAACTATGTAATAAAACAACAATTGTACATATGTATAAAACTATTTAATTGTATTTCTAAAAAGCACATATTATATATATACAGTATAAATATTATACAGAAGTTAAAAGTCCTGTATTAAAAGAATACATTTATGTATTAAAAACTTTTGAAAGAATACAAATTGTACACAATTTTTTTGACGAAAAAAAATCTCTTTTTTTTGTTTTATGGCATTCAATCTAACTGTGTCAATAGATTTTTCTAGAATAAACGAAGCTTAAAAATGTCCACATCAACATGACTTTAAAGGGGGGGGGATGCGTAGTTTGTTTAGTGACACTTGTCAGAGTTATCGGATTCAATCAACTCCGATGGTCATCAAAGGGGCTACGTTACAGGGCACACAGCAGAGGCATTGCAACACAAAACACGTAAGCTGCAACCTGTTTGCTAAAGGACTCTGCATGATAGTGAGCGTTTGAATTGTCGAGAGTTTCATTAGATAACTTCGGATTATCACGTGTTATATTCTGATCAGACTCAGATTTTACTTCGAAATATCTATTGTACCAAAACATATTGTTTTAGTTCGAAACATCAAGAGGTTTTTTTTTCAAGAGAAAGCCTAAGCATGTACTTCAAAATAGCGAAAGGTTCGTATTATCGAAGGTTTAAATTACCAAGAGTCGACTATTAAAAAAAAATTGTCTATATAAAATTGTCTTAAGAATATTATACAAGGGAAAAAAATACTTAAATGCAATTTTTTGGGGAAAGAATGAAGAAAAATATTATATTTTCAAAACGTTTTCCTTTTATGCAAAAGGCTTCTATAATAATAATATTTTGCCTATATATAGACAGGACTTCTGCATAGAGCCTGAACGAGGATTTTTGAAATATATAATTTAGAAGTGGATACATTCCTATTTTATATATATCAGAGTAGAGAAATTTTTTTAAAAAAACCACATTGGTTATTATTTCAGTTGATCGTAACCCTGAAAATATTGTGAATTTTTCAAAAATCCTAGTCCAATCTCTATATAGTTTCTAGCTATATATATAGCCAAAATATTGTTACATAGATCGGGGTTCGAGGATTTTATGCAAATCAGTCATAAAGAACAAGTTCTTCAGGAGCAATGGAAATTTATTGTCGAAAAACAATGCTTGAAATACAGGATTTAGTTGCAATATTCGTAGAATAAATCTCAGAATGTTTTCACATCATCTACAGCGCTCAGATACAACTATCAGTGTCTAAAATACACATATGTTTTCGGATTATTCACAAGCAATTGGTCGTCCTACTCAGCAAACGAAGCAATAACTAATTGCTGGTCAACTTTTCACTGTCCGAACAAGACTAACTCAGTGTCGGCGAGCGACTGCCTTTTTATAGTCAACACGGATTTTTCTCGAAAATTCTGCTTGCTTCATAGATCGTGGTATTAGTAGATTTCTTCACTTATTTCCAGAAGAATCTATATGGAGTTCATCAACATGGTCGCAAAAAATTATGCCAACTTGGCTCTATCACCCAGATTTTGCCAAGCTTTCATTGAATTGCCATTATAATGTAAGGAACGGCGGTGCTTTCGATTATTACAATTTTAACATAAAATAAATACAACATAGAGTAATACAAACGTATTACACATAAATTATTTCCACTGTTTTAAGAATTCTTTACACAAAATTCATAACAATATTATATTTATAAAAGTATTTCTAATAAGAATAAAATGTTTGGGAAACACGCCATTCCTTCTTCATTTTTACTAAAAAAAATTACGTTTAAATTATATTTTCGTGAAATAATATTCTTCAAAAAATTTAAGTGTATATTCTAATTCAACTGACGCAAAGTATCGAAAAGTTATTCACTTAGACGCTTTTTCAAAATCACGGTTCCCATTATAGCAGGAAAACCCTTAAGATAGAATCCATCGAATGAAACGTTTTCAAACACACGAAACATAAAAGATGATTTAGAGCAGGGGTGGGTAGACTTTTCCAGGATACGGGCTACTTCTAAAATTTCAAGGTGTTGCGATCCACCCAGTATCAGTGGCCCACACAAAGGGGTCGACGGGTCCGGACCCTGCTCCATAGCCCATGATTTTTTTTCGATCGATTATAATCCCATGTATGAAGTACGTAAAATTTAATTAAGTATTTGTTATTAATATTTGTTTTTAACTAATGCTAATTATTTATTCAATAATTTATTTTTGTTCTTTGTTCTCGACAATTTACAAAATTAAAGAAAAATATGTTTGGCAGAGTATTGGAGTGGGATATGAGAATGGTAGGCATTCGACCCTGGACCACCGTACCAAGTCCCCTTTGAAAAATTCATGAGTGCGCCCTCTGCCCAGGGTTGTAGCTGTAGTGAGGTAAGGAAAAAGTCAACAATATTTATTATAACTTAATAATAAATATGGAATATGTATTTACCTACGTAAATAAAATAAACTCACTCTTTTGAAACCGCTTTTAAAGCAAAACGCAAAATACCAACATAATAATAATAGCCACAAATATAATAATATCTAACGATGCGTTTATTATCAAACAATTCAAAATACATTAAAAAACAAAACATTTTCATCTAAAGTTAGTTCTTGTAATTACGATATAGAAGACTTAGTTTGCGTACTGTCAGCCAATCTTGAATATTTCAGTATACAATTACTAACGGCTAATCTTCAGGTGGTCACTCCAAATTGTCTTGGCGGTCCACCGGTCAATCGCGATCGACGTAATGCCCACCCCGGATTTAGAGCATGATAGTAAAGGCATAAAGAGAGCAAGATTTTCTCCTTAATAACCAGATACCTTTATTACAGATAAATTAAAATGTAGTTAAATTTAAAGGATTACACACATGTATGTGTGTGGAGAATTCTTCATTAAAATGACAAATTCAAGGACATTTCTCTCATTTTTTTAATAATTATCTTTAAATTGTTAAGTTCTGAAGTTTAACGATGTACTTCTTTTAATCTGAAGTTTGAATTATAATCAGTTGAATTGGTTGGAGGGGATCCCTAACCAATATTCCTCCAAAAGAGAAAATCGCCTTGCCCACCATTTTATGACTTCAATTATTTTTAATAATTAATTTTCCGTAATTAATGCTTCCTGCTGTCGGATTTGCGTAATGAGTCGAAGTAGAAAAACCTATTAACTATTTAAAATTAATTTAATTAATTATAAGTTCACAAATTATTCAGGATTTGGTAATAACTTTGATTTTTTTTAACTATGTTTTAAGTTTTTCATAATTGAGTTTATTTTCATCCCCCTCCCCATTTTTCATGCTCTTGTTTCTCTTTTTCTTTTAGAATGGTATATTCATCCAGGAAAACATTTTTAAGATTTATACTAATATGACATGCATGTGTGTGTGTGTGTGTGTGTGTGTGTGTGTGCATTAAACTTTTATATAAATCTCCTGATTTAACATTTCATTCTTAAGTATTAAGAATTAGAATATGATTTATGATATATTTTTCATTTAATTTTAACATGATACATCTTTCTTTGCGTGGCCGAGTGTTCTAGGCATCGGATCATGGCTAGCGTGTCATGAGTTCAATCCTAGTACCACTGAAGATCCGCCGTGTAGGGAAGAGATGCACGTTAAATCTGTCGAGAGCTCAAACGTCCTCCCGTTGGTGTGGTGTGGTAGTTAGGAGAGGGGGGTGCCAGCTCAGGTGTCGTCCGCGTCACTTGACCATGGTTCAAAATTACGCGGACCGTCGCCAAAAGCCCTCGTGTTGCTAATCAGTGCGACGTTAATATTCTCTCACTCTCACATCTTTCTTTGCTTCAAAATTAAGGATAAGTCATTTAAAAATATTTATGCATTCTCTTAAAAAATGATTCTGTTTTCTCTTAATATAGTTTTTACTGTGAGTAAGTGTTATTATACCTTGCATTTTAGAGTAACACGAAGGCTATTGGTGACGGACCTAGCAATTTTGAACCAGGTCGTGTGGGACAAGGATGACATCTAATCTGGCATCACTCCCTCAGAGCTCCCGCGCCGCACCAAAGGGAGGAAATTGAGCCTTGACAGAGAATTAATGTGCATCAGCTCCTCTACATCAGTGGTCCCCAACCGAGGACCTTAACCGATCCGTGAATCAAATAGTGCCGGGCCGCACAAGAAACATTCAATTATTTCCATTTTATTTTCTGTGGTGTGTTTCTCTCGGGTTTGTGCGATTTTTTATGGAAGTCCCTTTTTATTCCATGTTAAATCACTTCATAACCATTTTTGGTGCAATTGTATTTTATTCTACATTTTAAATACAGTTAAATTAAAATTATGAAATCAAAACAATGTAAAATATAAACAATCAACGTCCCCCCCCCCTCCATCACCGGTCTGCAGTAAAATTATCCAACTTTCACGAGTCAGCGGCAATAGAAAGGTTGTGATGTGTTTCTCAACATGACAGAGTGACGTTTTCGCGTCACGTGGATGAAAAATCAGCTTCTTTTTGTGGATAGGATAACACCGCTCCTATGCACACGTGCACCCCTGAATATTGCGAGATCTGTCATGTGACATCACCCGAAACCGATGGCCGTGCACCCCAATGGCTGGATTCGACACCTGCGAACCGGAAAAACTTCAATATAAATGTATATACTGCAATTAATAGCTGTGATGTTTATGAACCAATTATTTAATTTTCCTAACTCTCACGCTGCCATTAATTTTCTCAAAGATCACAACAGGTTTTCTGTGGCTCTAGAGGTCAAACTCAAAACACGCCGGACATTGTCCCTGACCATTACCACTAGGCTATCACGGCCACTAATAAAAGGTAATTCACTTCCGATGTCAGAGCATTAATTTATAAATATAATTGAATCGGTAAGTAATTTATCTAAATTAGGTATTAACAAAAATTCCTAGAATATAACCATACATTTTAACAGAAAATACTTTATATCGCAGTTATTAAATAAATCCTTTAATATATATGTACATGTATATAAAAACTGCTGTTATAAAATACATTAAATCAGTTACACAAACTACTTTATCCACTGATATTAAGCAACACAATTGTGGAGGTGGAGATAGGTGGTGTCGCCATCTATCGTTAAGAAATCCAACCTGTTTCACAGGCAATGACAACTTTCATTCCTTCCCTGCGGGAAGGACACGACAACAACAACACAATTGTCTTTTTTAATAAGCCTTATTAATAAAAATTTCGAAGTGTATAATATGTAAATTGTTCTTTATTTTAGTTTTATTTATTTCAATAGAAAATATTGTACTAATAATTTCCATGTTTTGCAACTAATTATATTAATTTTCATCTACCGCAATCACAATAAATTAAATGATTTTATTTAATTTACCATTTAGCATAAAAACTGTATTCTTAGAGAATATCATTCGTAATTTATTCATTCCGGTGAAAAGGAAATAATAATTGTATAAAAAACAAATATTTTAAATCAGTGCAAAATTTATTTGATATAAAATAAGTATCAAAATGGTTTTCGATATTATCACGCAACAACTCCCAGTACAATTAATACACTTCAATTTATAGAAATTATAATGCAATTCTAATAACATGGTCTTTTTAATTACATTGTATGTTTATCATAAAAATGTCTAACGAAATCCCAATAACTTCTTTACGGACATAAAACGTTTTCGGGAATTTCAAACATTTGGAATATATCTATATGTATGTATGTATATATATATATGTGGAGTTGTGGCACGGAGTTCTGGGGGTATTTAAATTGACGACACTGCTTTTGACTAGGACTAACGTTTAATGTGGACACTTGTTACAGGACTACACCCTACTACACAGATTTATAATGAAATAACTTTCAGACAAACTTCTTGCTCTCAACAATAGTTTCTCAGTCTTGTATTCACATCACAATTATCATACCACACAGTTCACAATGGTAACACACATAGTTCAACGATGTTTATGGAATTCAGGTGATGGATGTGTCACCTTCACGTGACTATCCTCCCAGCATTGGGCCACTGGTCCCTACACGGTCAGTTGGTTCCCGGTTGCTTTCTTTTCAGCAGCGTTGGCTCTCAGACCTCCTCGTCGAGACTGCTCGCTCGCTCATCTCCCCTCTAGTTAGTTCGCTCACTGGTGGCTCGCGTCGCCAGCGCCCTCTAACGTGCGGTCTATGTGGAAATTCCCATATATATATATATATATATATAAATGGATGTTTGTGTATATGAAATATATATCGCTTCACTCCAACACCATTCAACTGACGATCACTATGAAAATTGACATGTATGTGTGTGTGTTTTTTTTGTGGAGAAGGGATGCTGCAGCTTCTCACCAGGTGGCGCAAAGCAACTTCTGCACCGTTCAATCAATCACGAAGTTGCCAAGGTGGTCAACAAAAATGATGCACTTGGCTCTATCCCCAACATTTTGCTATGTTTCCATTGAATCACCATTATAATGTAAGGAACGGCGAATATTGGCAACACCCTGTATAGGTGAAAAGCGTCTTACTTACTCACTCATCATGAGTTCTCACGATCTATTAGACCTATAGTCTTGAAATTTAGTAGGAATTCCTTTTAATGAGTAGAAATCTACTAAGAAAACGGATTATTTCAAAATCGATTCCCAAGAGGGGTTGCGGTGGGCGTTATGGACAAAAACTCCAGTTTTTCAACTATTAGACCTACTGATTTGGAATTTGGTAAGCATGCTTCTTTTGATGAGTTGAGATCCACTACGAGTGGGTCTTGTGGAAATCAATTTAAAATGAAATTGTGGTGGCGTTACAGAAAAAAAAAATTCGTTTTTGAAGTATTTAGACCATAATTTCCTAAACTTTTTTGTCTCATAGATCCCTTGCCATGTTTTTCAGTTTAAGGTAGAATCCTGCTAACTCAATATTGAATTTTTGCAGAATCATTAACATAAATGTGGTTTTGATAGCTCGTATAGAGCTACTTACTTTAAAAGATTTAAATTTTTAATTGTAGTGAAGAGTAGAGTGAAAACTTTAGAAAACGAACACATATCTCTTAACTTTAAACATGTATAAATTAAATTAAATTTTAGAAACTGATATATAAAATAACTGATGAATAAACAAATTGTTTTAATGAAAAGAATGAATTAGATGCTTTTTTTAAACAAATTTTCAACATGTGGCATCAATTTTGAAGGCTTGAATCCTACATCCAGTCAGTCTCTTTTTCTTTTTATTATGAAGATTGGCAACCGTGCTGAAATTTCATTCCACCAAGAAAAGGAATTAAAAACTTTCTCATGATATTCCATAATTCGTACTAGATAGATATGTTTATATTAGTATGAAATATTACGTAAGTAAATAAATAACAGCAGTGTGAAATTTTTATTCCATTCATTGAAAGTTAAAAATAAAGTTACGAACTGGTTAAAAAAAGAGCCATAAAATTGTAGATTCCCATTTACATCTCATGAACCCCTAATTTTTTCCCCTCCTGATTTAGACCCCTTAGGGGTCGTTGTAGACCCATGAGGGTTGATATAGACCACTTTGAGAATCACTGTATTAGACCTACAGACTTGAAATTTGGCAAGCATAATTCCTTTGTTGAATAGAGATCCACTAAGAAGAAGTTTTGCTGAAATCAACTCCCAAGAAGGGTTAGAGGGGAAGGGGGTTGGGAAGGAAAAATTTCCCGTGTTGGAGCAATTAGATTTACAGGCTTACAGCTTTTTATTAGAAAGCTATTTAGTTTTGCAAGATATTACACTAACGAGTATAAAATTATTTCTTGGAACTCATGATAGAAAACAATAAAATATTCACAGTCTAGTAAGTATATATATATATATATATAATATAATATATATATGTAGGGTTAAATATGTGCAATGTCACAACCCCTCCCCCTGTTACTTAGGGTGGAGCAGTCCACACTGACGTCACACCCCGCCAGGAATGTCCAACTGAAGGACACACGGGGAATGACGCAGACGGACGTAAGAGACGCTAAGCTCTAGACGTAGGAGGAAGACGTTCTCCTTTGGTGTTTAATGGCTGTCTTCATCCTGTCATTTTGTTAAGTAAAGCATTTATCACATTAGTTGTAGTCATTTTCCCATATAACTATATGTATATTATATAGTTACCGTATAAAATCGCATTTATAGAACTGCCTAAATCTAGCATCAAATGTATGAAAGATTCCTATTTCCCACATTAGCCATGGATCTCTATAGAATACCTAATGAGAACCGGCAAAGTATATGAATACATCTCAGATTCGTTTCGAATTTTGTTATTTGCAAGACATAAACTTTTAATGCGTGTCTCAGGCTCCGGAATCTGTTAGCTTGTACATTTTGTTTGTTCGAATGTCAAAATACTCAATTTTACTTAAAATTGTTCAACAAAATAGTTTTCTGCTTTCTGAAAATGGAGGACAAGCTATGATGTTGAAGAGATGTATCGGTCTATGCAGAGTCGCAAACCTATGTCGCGTGCCACATATGGACGCGTACAGTCTCAGAGGCATTTTCACTACTCAGCAATTGTAAATGTTTCAATTGTTTTGCAATATTCGTATAGTGTCTGTTTCTACTGCTGCATGGATTCTTTCGTTTTCGTTATCCAACAACCTCGTATCGAACGGTGTCAATTCAAATTGATTCGAAAAACGTACGTCTATTGCAAATTATAAAATCAAGAAATCAAAACAATTTAAAATATAAATAATCAACGTCACGCCCTCAGCGGGCCACCGTAAAATTATCAAACGTTGACCGGTCCGGAAGATAAAAATGTTGGGGAGAACTGCTATACAGTATTACGTCACGGATTCTTTTTTTCCTCCAATGGGGTACAGATTAGTACTTTTACCATTTTCAGACTAGTACATTCCCCAGGGGCTGCTATTCATTTTTAGTGTGGCACCATATAGGCGATACTAATTGCCTCCGGTAATTTTGACACCCAGCTTCCTTCCCAGAGGGAGGTACCTGAGCTCTGACGATGTGAACTTGTTCTAGGAATTTAATTTACCAAGAGCAAAATTAAATTCCAAATTCTGGGGATGTGATAGAATTCTGAAAGAACTTTTAACCAAATACAAACATGTTACACGTCATGATATTGAACTTGTACATCTACCTTTATGAACCTTACCAGAAAAAACAGAAAATTATTTAAAAAAAGGTATTGTAGTAAAAATTTTATTTTTTTTTCCGAATGCCAATATATTGGGACTTGTAGTGATTGGGAAATAAGATGGTTTCTATCGACTTGGAACTTCTGAAGGAATTTGAATATAAGTATATGCGAAATCAGAATTTAGCAATATTTTTTTAAATATCAGTCTCATTATTTTGTCAGAATAACATTTGTACTTCCAGGAATGCAAGTCATTGATATAATATCCTAATCATGACCTTTTTTCATACTTTGCCTAAATAGATTTAGACATTGTATAGAATGCCTAGGCATTCCATACAATGCCTAGGCAAAGTATGTAATAAATCTCTTATTTCATACTTTGCCTAAAAACGTCCGGCATTGTATAGAATGCCGGCATTTCATACTTAGTCTTATATATATATATATATATATAAAACGTTTTAACATTCTTTTATTATAATAAAAATTTAAAAAGTATTGAAAAAAATTATTATGTAGAATATAAAATTTTCAGTTTCTTAATGACAGGTATACAAACATTTTAGAGAGCATGAATCCATTTTGCATACTTGTTTAGATTTTGGCAAGCATGTTTCTTTTAATGAGTTGAGATCCGTTAGAAATGGCGTTTGAGGAAACCGGTTACGAAGAGGAGGGGGGGAGGGAGTCTATAGTATCGTAAATGATGAAGAGATATTTTGTTTCAGAGATTCAAATCCTGTCCTTTTTAAATCAAGGGGCGAGATCCGTAAAAATATTTTTTAATACGATCAAAGGTATCACATGCTAGAATTTAGATAAAAATAACCTATATATAATCCTAGAATGTGTGGACTTACAAAGTCACGAAATACGTTGCGAATCCGGAGAGTAACGGTTAATATATGTACTATTACGTCGAGGATTTTATGCAAATCAGTCGCAAAGAACAAAATAGCTCTTCAGGAGCAATGTAAATTTATTGTCGAAAAACAATCCTTAAAATACAGGATTCAACAGCAACATTCGCAGAATAAATCTCAGAAGGTCTTCACACCTTTAACAGCACTCAGACACAACTATCAGTGTCTAAAATACAAGTATGTAAAAGATTATTCACGAGCACCACTCGTCCAATTAAACAGCCGGAGTAATCACTAATCGCTGGTTAGACTCTTCAGCGGTCAATACAAGACTACTAATCACTAGTCAAAACAATACTCACTCAGTTTCGGTGAGCGTCTCCCTTTTTATAGGCCTCGCGGATCCTTCGAAAAAGATCCGCTTGCGTCATAGTTCATGAATTTTTTAGGATTTCCCCACTAATTTCCATAAGAGTCCATAGGGTCACGAACTCGCCTAATTGGTCACCAAAAATGATGCCAACTTGGCTCTATCACCAAGATTTCGTCAAGTTCCCATTGAATCGCCATTATAACATAAGGGACGGCGTTGCTTGCGTATATTGCAATATTTTTACGAATTTTGTATAAAATAATGTAAATAATTTGTATTTGGATGTGCAAGCCTTTATATTACTCTATGCTATATTTATTTCATGATAAAATTGTAATATTCACAAGCAACGCCGTCCCTTACGTTATAATGGCGATTCAATGGGTACTTGGCGAAATATTGGCAATAGAGCCAAGTTGGCATCATTTTTGGCGACCAATTTGGTGACATTGGCGACTATGTTGGCGAGTTCGGGACCCTCTGGATTCTTCTAGAAATTAGTAGAGAAATCCACTTTCACGATCTGTGGCGCGAGCGCATCTTTCCAGAATTTTCGGCCTCTGCTATAAATAGAGCGATACTCGCCGCAGCAGTCAGTCTGATTTCAACCAGCGAGTAGTGAGCACTGTTTTGATTAGCGATTAGTAGACTTGCCTTGAACTTGATCAGCTCGGCTGTGCTTGTGAATAATCATTTACATACGTGTATTTTAGATCCTGCTTATTGTGTCTGAGTGCTGTTGAAGGTGTGAAATCCTTCTGTTATTTATACTGTGAATTTTGCTGCTGAATCCTGTATTTCAAGGATTGATTTACGCCAATGAATACACATCGCTCGCAAAGAACTGTCTTGTTGCTTACGACTGCTTTTGCATAAAATCCTCGGACCCCGATCTACGTAACAATATAATAAGTAAAATAAATAAAACATAAAAACATAATATAAAAAACATAAACATAACATAATATAAACATAATATAAATAAATATAAATATAACATAATATAAGTAAATATAACATATGTAATATAAGTAACATAATGAAGTAAGTATAACATAATATAAGTAATATAAATGCATTACACATCCAAAAACAAATTTAGACTGTTTTACACAAAATTCGTACTAATACCGTATTTATTCGAATCTAAGCCGCCATCGATTCTAAAATGTGCCTCAAATTCTCAACATATTTTTGTGAAAAAAATATTGTTTACAATTGCTTTTCTATAATCGGATATTATGAAATTTAAAATGAAACCTAATAATGTGTGTGTGAATTAACTATTTATACCAATATTAAAAACTTTTAAGTACATATATAAACCTGTCAATGGTCTAACCGTCAGTATCATCTTCAATTTCCTCCATCCAACGAATTTTTCCTGCTTCGATTCTAAGCCCCACCGGTTTCGAGTAGCATTAACAGTGAAAAAAAGTGCGGCTTAGATTCAAATAAATACGGTACATTAAAAGTGGCTTTTTTCCCCTTTTCTTTTCTAACGTCTAATTGCCAAATATGTTAGCCTGTTACCCATTCAGTTTGCAATTGATCATTTTATTGTTAAGTTTTTAAAATCGGAAGTAAAAAAAGATGATGCTATATTCTGCTTTCTTAAGATTCAAGAAAATGTTCAAATGGGGGGGGGGGGGGTAGCATAATAATTTCTCGTTTTTATGTGAAATAACTTTTTAAAAAAGAAAAAAAGAAAGAGAGAGAGAGAAACATTGCTATTCATTTTTTTCACGCGCATTACATTTCAGTCTTCAAATTTCAGTCGCAGGGCTATGAATGATGCATATAAGAAATCGATTCGTTATCAAAATGTATGCATTCTTTTGTATCCATTTATATTCAACTTTTATTCAAATGGCGACTTGAAACAGAATAAAAATGTCATTTCATTTCGGGAAATAGTTTTGTTGAATTCCTTTTTCTTTGTCGTTGGCGAGTTCAATAAGAAAAACAACAAAAAAAAATGGTTTTTAAATTTCTAGAGCGACGACGAAACATAAGTAGAAGAAGCTGGTTTCAAATATTATTTTAGTCAATAGAAGATGTAGAGACATTTTTTTAGCAATGGTGCGTAAAAAGTTAAATTGCTTAAAATGTTTCTATCCATCTGATTTTAGAGTTTAAAAACCTATTAATTTTTCTTATATGGATTTTAAAGAAGTTATTAAACAACAGTTCTGGCAATAGCTGGCATCCAATTTTATTATTGCAAGCCAATCGATTTTAAAGAGAAGGAAATTTTTGTTCATTTAAGTAAAGTAATTGAATTTTTTGTACTTATATTGTAAAGGGTCTTATCCGCGAATCTTCAACTAATCCTCTTGGGTAAAATTATCCTTTTAACTGTAAGATCTGTTGAAAACTTTCCTAGGTGAAGAAGACGAGATTTAGTTAAATGAGTACTTCTATTTAAACGTTTGCATTAGCATACGCAATGATGGTCGATGGTTGATACTTGGCGATTATATGTTGATTAGATTGTGATCCAGCTAACGACCGGAGGTCATATAGCTAAACAAGATATTTACTAAAAGATCAAGCGTAGGCGTCAAGAACGCTCCAGGATTCAGTTATGTTATTTTAATTATATGTTATTAGCACTAAGCCTATGGAATTACTCTTCCGGGCTATTTATTAAGTGCATTTCCTACCTTTAATTGTGTTGGTTGATTAAGTGAAATTAGTAATAAAACTGTGTTTCAATTTGCCAGGGCTGATCTTTGTTCGAACCCCCTACCCAAGGGATGTAACAAAAAAAAAACTAACTTCATGACGTTGGTGACCTTTCGCGAATTTCCACTACCATTTGACGCATAATAAGTAGGGGAAAAAATGTGGCTACTAGATTGATAATAGGTTCAAAATGAAACAAGTTACTGTACAGAGTAAAACCTTTGACGATTAATTTCTGGCAATAAATCGCTGGATTCAGGTACTTATATGCAGAAAATTTAAAATGGGAAATCTGTTAATGTGAAACAAAAAAAAAAAGCTTACATTTACAATTTAGTTGCAATATGAATAAGATTTTTTGTTGTTGTTGTTTCTAATGGAGTGGGTTTTTTTTATCATTGCAGACCTAGTACATTCCCGGAAGCTCGTATCTCTTTTTAGTGCTGCACCCTATAGGCGGATACCAATCACCGTAGGTAGGTTTGACGCCCAGTTTCCTCCCCAGCTGGAGGCACTTGAGCTCTGGCGATGCAAACATGTGTGCTAGGATTTAATTTTGCCGAGAGCACCCAAATCAAACAGACACTGTAGGGATCTTTTACATGCCTTACGACATGGCTGCTGTCGATTTTCTGCATAATGAAAATCCACCGACCTGGGCCGAGGTCGAACCCCCAAGCTTAGTTGCAGAAGGCCATTGACAAACAAGCCACGCCACCGAACCGGCTGCATGGTGAATACGATAGAATCGTTAATATGAGTTACTTTATACGTAGTATGATCCAAAAGTTTGGTACAATGTGTAGAAAACCTTACCCTAAATACTCCACAACGCCGAAGCACATCTAAGTAATCCCCTTGGGCGACGATACACTTCTGACAATTGTCCGTATAATTTCTGGAAGCACAGCTGGAAGCCATTTTTTGCATCCTCCCGTAAGGCCTCCCGCGATGCTCCTTTTACCTCATCTGATAACACAAAATGGCGTTCCTGTAAATGTTTTTTCATTGATGGGAACAAGTAAAAGTCACACGGGGTTATGTCTGGTGAATAGGGAGGATATGAAAGCCCGTTAGTGCGAGTTTGAGCGAGGAACTCTTTTACCAATTGGGATTGATGTGCTGGTGCATCAGTGCTGGTGCTGATACCAGTCATCATTCTGCCAGAACTGAGGCCGTTTACGACGAATGGATTAATCGAAGTCAATCACTCAACATGATCATCGTCTTCGATGGAATCTCGACCTTCTTTAAAACGCCATTCGTAAACCTTGGATCTCGCTATGGTAGATTCACTATACACCTTACTTAGTGTTTCCAAAGTCTCCATTAGTGTTTTACCTAAGCGTTGACAGAATTTAATGTTCAAGAAAAGCCATTTTTCTTACATCGGGGAACAAAACTAACTAGCTTCGGAAGATAACTGCTGCGCGTGCGGTTCTGTCACATGATATGAACTAAACCAACCTGGCCCAGTTGAGAAGGATTAGGATAATCCATTTCATGTGATTTAAATTTAGGTACTTACTTTCGTCGTCAGCAACGGCCACAGTCCCGAATTTTTGGATCGTACTACGTATATATTACTAAAATGATTTATATTAGTCAAAGAACACAGCAAAAAAATGTTATTGATTAGTATAAGAAGAAGAAAATATCGAGATGCTTAGCAACTGTTGCTTATTTATTTGATATTACCAAAGAAACATGCCTGTTAAATTTCAATTTTTAAGGTCAAATAGTCCAAAAACGGGATTCTCTTATCAATTTTACCCCTGAACACCCTTATGTGTCGATTGCCGCAAAACCCATTTTTTAATGATTCTCTATTCAACAAAAGAAGCATACCAGTCAAATTTCAAATCTGTAAGTCTAATAGTTCCCGAGATCTCGTGATGATTGAGTATTTTTTTCTTCTGAAAAAGATAGATTAACACATTAAGGAAATTATATTCAAAAAGGATTATTCGAATTTTTTCATAACCAATTCAAAGTTCAGGATATTTTAAAATACAGATGTGTATTTCGAAGAAGATAGTTATTATTTCAAGAGATCAACTGCTATTTCATTTTATATTACTTCGTTATTAAATAAAGGTATTAGAAATTATTGCTCTGCATCTACTTGTATAGTTTTATTTTAACAATCAAATATTCTTTTGCATGGAAATAGAATTAATACCTATGTGCATGCTTTGAGAAATCTTTTAAATATAAACATTCTTAAGAACCAAATTTTCCTCAATATTCAAATTTGCAGCGATGTTTATTTCATTTTTAAATATTAATATATATATATATATATATATATCCGAGTGGTCTAGGCATCGGATCATGGCTAGCGTGTCACGAGTTCGATCCTAGTACCACTAAAAGATCCGTCGTGTAGGGGAGCGATGCACATTAAATCTGTCGAGAGCTCAAGCGTCCTCCCGTGGTGTGGTGTGGTAGTTAGGAGAGGAAGGTGCCAGCTCAAGTGTCGTCCGCGTCACTTGACCATGATTCAAAATTACGTGGATCGTCGCCAAAAGCCCTCGTGTTGCTAATCAGTGCGACGTTAATATTCTCTCACTCTCACTCATTTATATATATATACATATATAGTATAATAAAATGAAATGAAATAATAAGACAAAATTATACAACCAACAAAGCTAAAAGATAGGAACCAGATGTTAAGAAACATAACTAGAAAATAAATGGTGCAAATGAATATTGTACTAGATTTGAATAAAAGTAGTATGTATAGCAGGAAACAGAGTTAGAACTTTAAAATGGAAGAAACCAAAAGAGTCTATGGACTAAAATAGAGACCCATTATGATTTCTAAAGCTGTTGCTGAATTAGGACCAGCAAAATTAGGGTTAAATATAAGTTACTGATCCACCTTCCCCGTCCAGCAGAAATTTTCGACATAATAGAAAAAACAGAGTCATGTTGAAAAGTTAGGCATAAAACTAACACACGTGTATTTTGCACCAGACAGTAAAATAAAATTAAAATTAAAGTATCAAAAGATGAAAAGAATATATATTTATACTATATTTATCTATTTCTGAGATTGAATTTCTTATCCAAAATGTAGAAATTGGCAACGGAAATGGAAAGTAACATAATTATACTTAAAACATGACTTTATTCTTATTTTTTTTTACTAGGATACTGCATATTTCACAACAATTCTAAGAGGATAATCCATAAAACATTCCATTTATGCTTATCAATTCATGAAAATAATTATATTAATTATGTACACTCCCTCGAAAGAATAATGTGAATTGTGTTGTCATGGAAATATGAGAAAAGAATTCGTGAAAACCAACAGGAGACGTTTCATTTGAAATAAATATAACAGTTGTTAGCAATACTTGAAATTTCGATCAAATATTTCCTGGAGTAATGTTACAACCTTTTCTCTAATTGGCTAAATTACGCCTCCTACGCAGATGTGTATTGAATTATCTCTCTTTTCACAATTAATGGTCATTACTAATTGAAAATTTATTACTCCGAAATAAGTATTTTATATCGAGTATTTTTCTAATAATGATTTACAAATGTTTTCCTTATAATTAATATTTAAAAGCTGAATTTTACTTGCAACGATTTGTGTTCAAAAATATTTTGTTTGTCAATAATTGTATTGCTTGCACTTATATTTATTTTTATCCTTTTATCTACCGCATTATGATGTACTACAATTTTCTACATGCAATATTTTTTTGAGTCACTACATTGAAAATTAAGGGATATACAAAAAAAAAATACTCAACTTTGGGAAATTTAATTAATTAGAGCTAATTAATTAAACTGGTACTTTAAAGTACCATTAGAACACGAAGGGCTAAAATATTCTCATACTACAAAATATCCGTATTTAATGCTGTTTTAACTCTTAAAAATGCTAAAAAACCAGAGATCCCTACTATTTTAAGGCCCAAAGAATTTATACCACTACAAACTCTCAACTGAATCTAAGCTTAAATTCTCTTAAATATAACTACGTCGCACACTAATAATCTAACTTATACTTAATCAAGCGCACAATACCTGTACTTTTTCTGCTTCGGATCTTACACTGTAAACTTGCAGGTGATCTCTTCGGCTTAAACAATGTCGTCGGACCCACGCTCTGTAATCTTTTTCCTGGACAACTCCAAGACCTCTAACTAATTCCACTCTCTTTCATTCTTCAACCAACCACTAACTCGCAGATTTTATGTTGACTCCTACTTGTCAACTCCAACGTGTCAACTCACAAACTCGCGAAAACAGAATTTATATAATATACTTCATTTACATAATCAGGTTTTCTTACTCGATGAAAGTTGGTTGAAATAAATATGTTCCAAAAAGAATCATGAAGGGATTAGTAGAACCGCGTATAGATCCGTCACAACGCTATCCTACCTTCGGTGAAAGTTAGTTGAGAAAAATATTTCTCTAAAAGAGTACCCAGGGTGTTAGTATGAGCCGCGTATAGATCCGTCACAACTGTTTTAGAAAACATTCAATGACTGCAGCAAAGATATTAATTGATTCAATTCCAAAATGTCATACAACAAGTTCAAAATGCCAAGTCAAATTACTACATATACACTGGTGTCAAAAAGTTAAGCATAAATCGTAAAATGCGAAAAACATGGAGTAAATATTCGTAAAATTATTCCAAATTTCTTGCGGATATTAACTGGGCGAAGAAGAAACATTAGGTTTAAGCAAAACTTTTCAGTCGACTACGTCCTGCGCGAAACACCGGTGCGTGTCGGAACGCAGAAAAACCGATTCACTCAGCATAGGCAGTTCAGACAAGTTTCGTGCAACAGCTGTGCGAAGGAATGTTGTTAACCATCAAACAAGGTGAATGATGGCACAAAGACGCCAATTGGGCATGTTTACGACAGGAAGAATCGTTGGAATGCTGCAATTCTTACGATCACAAACCGAAGTGTCTCGAATTCTGAATGTGGACCAGTCTGTGATCTCAAGACTGTGGCAGAGGTTTCAAAGAACGGGAGGTGTTACTCGACAACCAGTATCAGGTCGACCAAGAATCATAACCCCTCGCCAAGACCGATATCTGGTAATAAGTGCGCGACGCCAGAAGGACAGTACTGCCAGAGCACTGGGTTCGGCGCTCACAGTCGCCACAGGAATACGAATTTCGAGCCAAACTGTTTACAGGAGACTCAATCATGCTGACCTGTATGCCAGAAGACCAGCAGTTTGCATTCCCCTCACGTCTGCGCATAAACGCGCTCGTTTGAGCTGGAGTTTGAAATATCAATATTGGAGTGTGGGAGAGTGGGCCAATGTGATGTTCAGTGACGAGTCTCGGTTTAGTCTGAGTAGTGATTCTCGGAGGGTAACGATATGGAGAGAACGTGGAACACGTTTTGAACCAAGAAACATAACGGAAAGACATCATTTTCCATCAAGGGGAGTAATGGTATGGGTAGGCATCATGATGGACGGCCAAACAGACCTCAATTACTTTGACACGGGGTCTGTGACTGTTCAAAGATACAGAGACGAAGTTCTTGAGCCTTATGTTCGCTTGTTTCGAGGTGCTGTCGGTCCTGACTTCATATTCATGGATGATAATGCGCTATGTCCCCGAGCGGTGCTGATTGAGGACTTCCTTGAAACGGAAAACATCCAGCGCATGTCGTGGCCTGCGAACTGCCCTGATTTAAATCCTAACGAGCATGTATGGGATATGCTCGGGAGACAAATTGCAGCCCTTTCGCACCCACCAAGCTCCATTACAGAACTTGAAGAGAGCTCTCCAAGAAGCTTGGAACTGTTTGAGCCCACAACTCATTCATCATCTCATAGCAAGTATGGTAAATCGCTGTGCAGCGTGCCTGGCTGTTAGATGTGACCACACGCCTGCAGCATCAGTATTTTATTTAATGTTTTCTTTCATTTTTTCTTTAAAGTGTGAATCTTTGATATGCTCAGTTTTCTTTCAAACTGCTACTTTGGATAATAAAATTAATTATTATCATTCTTTTGATTTGCTTCCTTATTTTATAACCATTTTACATTCGCGGATCACGTTTCCCGCCATTCTGATTTACAGTTTCTTCTTTATTCACATAATTATCAATTATGCTTAACTTTTGGACACCAGTGTACGTAAAAATCACTGAAAAATATTTTCAAGTAAAAAGATTATTCGAAAAGCTTTATAAGAAATATTTAATTATATTTCAGAACAAAAATAATTTTAAAGACAAATATAACAATGTGATATCTTAGACAATTTTACTAAGAGATTAAAAACTGTTTCAAAAATCCAAACCTTGCCTAATGCAAATACTAATATTTGAAATATAGTTAAAATGTCAATATAAAGAAATTTATTAGCTAATATTCATTCCATTCTGTAAACATACTCTAAAAATTTTTTGTTAAATATCCTTTGAGGAAAATGTGTAAAATTATTTTAGTCGTACTAATGTGAGTAAAGTAAATACATTCACTTTATTGAAATGAATAAAAAGATTTTGGAATATCTTTTCTATTTACATAAAATTTTTCATCTCTACTATAGTAAAATTTTCTCTTTTGAGAATCCCTCCATGTTTTAAATCATTTTATGGCAAGGGAAGAAATAATAAAATGTCTTTGGAACTTATATTTTGGTTAAATAAAAAACAAGATTAAATTTTAAAGGGGAAAAAAATGTTCGAATTTATTAGCCATATAAAATTTTATTTTCAAGGTAAAATTTATTCTTAATCAAGTAAAACGACTGAAAAAAAATTAAAAAACAATTTTTTTTATATAAAATTCAGCCTTTGATATTTAATAAACTAAAAGTTACGAGACACACAAGATATTTTTTTAAAAATAAATTCATATCATCTATAGAACAGTGATGTTTTATAGCGAATTTTTTCTTTCCTGGACGACTTTTTCTTTCTCCCTTTACTATATATTTAATATTTTATGAACAAGAACTCTAATAAAATGTCATACAATGGCTATGCATGTACGCTATCCATGATTTTGAAGCAAATCTTTACGCATTTAAATCTGATGCATCTAAATTTAAGTTTACTTTTTGTTTCTCTGAGTAAAATTTTAAAAATTTGTTTTAATTTTTATTTGAAAGAACATAATTCGTGTATAGATATATGCTATATTTTAAATACTTTTATTTAACTTTTTTTTCAGATGTTAACATATTTGGAAGAAAGTGAAATGAATACTCTGCTGAAGGAGGGATGAAAAAACGTCAAATATGCAATTGACTAGCAGTAAAGAAATTTAAAAGCAAATTTACTCAGCAGGTATCTCATACGGAATTTTCATTTAAATGTGGATGGTTTGTGAGATGGTCGTGTTATACCTTTTATACGATGGAGAAACGGCTATCAGCCCGAGTCGTAATTCGATATCCACAAGATCATGGCCAGAGGCGTAATGTACACCCCCGCATCGGGGGGGGGAGCAGGGTTCTAGGGGGCCCAAAGCCTAGTTGCCGCCAAGTACCTACCTTTTTTAAATCCAACTTGGGGGGCCGAAGCTTGAATGTTCTCTGTTACTCTACTAATCATGGCCTACCTAGAAAACGGTTTGGTCGTTCCACCGTATTGCTGCTCGCATTTGTCGAAATTCAACAGCTGCGATGCGAATAGGGATTTGATTGATTCAAAAGGGTTATACTGAAAGCTATGTAGGATTTCATTGACCTCTCACCACTAATATCGGAGAGGACAGAATATGTTTGCCCTCTCCAATATTAGTGGTAATTCTGCAGGTCAGCCTCGCAGGATCGTATGACCACATCACAGACCTTTAATCAGGAAGTGGCTTGTTTGAAACGCAAAAAGCCTCCACACAAATAGTGTGATGACTTCTGTAACTGCATAAACTGTCTGAATAGTGGCCATTATTGCGGCTTCTTTGAATATTGCATCTTACAGACGGTGACAGTGGTACGGCCAATGACAAAACTAGGTACAGGAGTGGAACCATGTTATCTTTTCAGATGAGTCGCATTTCTGCGTGCAGCCTCATGATGGACTCGTCCGTGTCTGGAGGCCCCGAGGAGAATGCACCTGACTTGCTTGTATATGTTATCGTCATACATGTCTTATATCCAATGTGATAATATGGGAAACCATTAGGTGCATGACACGAACACCTTTTGTTCGATTCGTCGGTAATCTGAACAGCCAGCCATTTCTTAGATCTTCCCCTAATGATGAGATACAATTTTCCAACAAGATATCTCAAGATTACATGTTGTTCATCAATCCTGACTTTCTTTGAAAACGAGGATGTTCGGCTCTTCTCCAGGTCGACACGTTCCCCATATCTTTCACCCTTTAAAAAATCATGGATTTCTGCATGGATATTCCCCCTGTTTATGGATTGCCGAAAAAGTGGATCGCCACAGTTCTCTAGCCACAAAGATTGATGAAGTGTGGTATACACATGAAGCAACATGGAAAGATTTGCCTGTTTATGTCATCCAAGAACATTTTGATACAAGACAACCGATTTAGAGCCGCCTAGCTATCAGAAACGACAGTTGCATGTGCTGGGTTTGAACCCAAATTACCTACAAATTGAGTCATAATTTCTTTTTACTGTACTGCATATGCTTAAATAGTAATGTTTTTAAAAAATTTGCTTTCCTTCCTGATGTTTCAATGCATCTGGTCATGCGTGAACAGTGCGACTTTTAATTTTTTGATTCATTGAAGAAATGAAAAAGTATATTGTAAAAACCTGCATGAAATATCAACACACGATTCGTAAGAATCTAAATAATATTTTATGTATTCATAAGTTCATGCTTCATGCTTTAAATCTGAAATCATTTTAAACTTTTGATTCTTTAATTTGAAATCAGAATTTATTTTAATAAATTTGAAGCAAAATAATAATAAAATAATATATACGGTTAGAGTTTATTTCAGGTACAAAATAATGAAAATAAAATTTTATCTGTTGAAGAATTTAAAATCTGCACTAAATGAATTTTACGTTATTCAAATTTCAAATGAGTGCATTAGATTAAGTTTAAATGGAAAATATCATTTCATTCGCATTACTACAATGTGGAATCAGCGATTCGTTAGACAATAAATTTTTCACATCAAAATTTGCGAAAATATATACAAGTTTTGGTACTTTTCCGTTTCACCGGGGCAGGTGATAAAATCGCCAAAAATGATACAATCGACTCCAAACGGAATATTTCCTCTGGTACCTTTATACCACAATATTGCAAAACTAGTCGTGGTCTTCGTCTGCTTCAAAAATAGATGAAAAGTCAATGAGACATAACATTTTTTTATGTGTATGTTATGTGTTGTCGCCAATAAAATCTGCTTGGCGAGATGTGCACCGGGGAAACGGAAAATTACTCATATCTCTAATGAGGGTATTAATAGTTTGAATAAGTAAAAATTTCATTTAATCGTCACGTGAAAAACATCACAACAAATAAAATCAAAATAAGCTATGTAGATAATTTTTTTTGCTCTAAATTTGCTGTTAAATTAAAGAATCTGTTATTGTCGCAGAAATTTAGGTTGATAAAATTCTGTTTGGTAAACACCTAGGCGATGATTTCAAAATCGTGCCAACAAAGCGCGTCTATCGAATTCGAAGTCGTTGCAACATGAAACAATATGGCGTGACGTTTGAAAATCAGTGAAGGCATTGTTGCTGATGTAAGAAAAACAGAAAGCAAAAATTGAATTTCCCCAAAAAATTGTACAAAAAAAAAAAAAAAAAAACCCAGAAAGAGAGAGAGGGAGAAGAAAAATCACTAAACTCATTAAAAACAATAAGCGGATTTTTTTTCCATTTTGGCAATAAGATTAGCTTTAAAAAAATGAAGTGGAATATTTTCGTCTGCCGTTTTACCGTAGAGAAAGTTATAGAAAACGTTATGCATTATCTCTTCCTTTCTCTACTATTGTAGTTTTAATTAAAAATAAGAATCAAATTGTTTGTTTGTGTGTGTGTGTGTGTGCAGATTTTTTTTCTTTTGTTTTTTTGACTAAAATTCCAGTTAAATGTAAAAAAAGAACCAAATAGTCATTGTTTTTCAGGACAAAAAAAGAAAATGGTTAAATTTCGCGCTGTTATACAACAATAGGGTTGCTAAAATTTATAATTACCATTTTAGCAAATTTACTATAATTTTAGACGCCAAGTAATTTTTGTCGCCAAGCGGTGCACCAAAATAATATTAATTTCATTAAAAAGAAATAAAATTGTTTTGAAATATGAACTTCCATCAAGAACGGAATAATAAATGCAAAAAAAAAAAAAGAATATTGTTATGTCACCTTGACCAGTTAAAGAGCAAAATTAAAGATACTTTTAACTTTCATAATATTTAGAGTAAAAAGTTTAAGGTTTTTAAAACAGTTAGTCAATTCATTTGCTAGTTTTAAATGATTTTAAACATTCTATGATTAAAAACGAATAAAAAAAGGGTTTAGCTTATTAGAATAAGGAAAAGCACAACTGATTATAATTAAAAACCATTCGATTTCAAAGAAAAATTCTGAAAATTTTAGATTATGACAAAAAATTTTAAAAATTCTAAAACACAAAGTGGAGACAGTAGAAAAATAAATCAAATAATTTGTGATAGAATGTGGAATGTATCCAATATTCCATTTTAAATAAATTGCTTTAAAAATATTTTGAGCAATATAAACCTTTTATCATACGTCCGAATATATTTCTCAACAAACAAAATAAACAAAAACATGTCCGATGCAAAAACGAATAACTTTCATACACACACACTATTTTAAAACAACGTCTATTCCATTTCCCATCTAAATTCTTTCACAAAATGTCAAAGAACCTTTTTTTTTTCATTTTCTTATCCCTATATCTGCAAAGCAAAGGCAAAAGGGGCAAAACCTCATTTTTCCGGCCTAAGCGTGTTACCTTTTTGCGACGTTCGAAATAAAAAATAAAGCAATAACAACATATATATCAGTTTTCATTTGACTCTGACAAGAAATCACTGCAATAGAAAGAGTCGAACTGACAAATATTCAGACTCTGGAAATAAAATGTCACAAAATGCATTTTTTTTGTCGGCGAGATTCGTTTCTGCGTTCTTTGCCGATGGTAAAGAAATGATGCTACATTTTTATATGATCAGATGACAAAATAGAAACAAATTTGTATTGGATAGCATAGTTACTATCAAAAGGGGCAAATAACAGGTATTTCTCGGTCAATTTTAATCTGTAATTAGTCAAAATAATAGACCATATTTTTATTACTCATCTTGCTTGTGAAAAAGCTAATATTTTGATGAAATTACTGAAGTTGATGTTTTAGGTAGGATGACGTCAAATGACGTTTTGAAAATATACTGAAGTGCCACTGAATAAGTTATAGCAAATTGTGTAGGGCTGCGCATCATTTATGCGCAAGTGAGGGCGCTGTGGTAACTGCATATATATCACGCACTGTGGTTGTTCTGAATTAGTTGTTGCAATTGCCAGTATGGGTAAACTGCTTAATTTAGACGCCTTTGATCATGGACAAATCGTAGGGGCGTGACGCATGGACCATTCAATTTCCATAATCGTCCAACAGCTAAGATTTCCAAGGTCGACAGTGTCAAGAGCATACCAAGAATACATTGATGGTGGACAAAAAAAACTAGCAATCGGGCAAACTGCAAAGGACAATTAGTTTTGACAGTGCGTGGGGAGAGACAGCTCAGGCGTATTGTACATAGCCAGCGAAGCCAAACATTAGCTCAGATTACCACCCAGTTGAATGACGGTGCCAGTCGTACATTCAGAAAACGGACTATGCAACGCTCGCTTCACCGTATGGGTTTCGGGAGCCATCGACCATTGCTCAATGCTCGCCATCGGGTTGTACGTCTTGTCTGCGCAAGAGAGCAGAGAGATAGGAGTGTAGAGGACTGCAAAAGAGTAGCATGGAATGATGACATTCCGACTACTTAACGCCGATGGGAAGCTGGGGATATGGTGTCAAGCTCATGAAGCCATGGATCTTGCATGCCAGGTTGGAACAGTACAAGGGCATGGTGGCTCAATCATGTTTTGGGGTGTTTTTTCGTGGCGCTGTATGGTGCGTGTACCAACCTCCATTAATGCAATTTGGTATGCAGAGTTTCTGGGTGATCACCTCCATCTGTTTATGCTGTTCTGTTCTCCGCACAGTAATGGAGTTTTCCAACAAGACAACTGTACCTCTCACAAGTCCCGTTTGGCTACTGGCTGGTTGGATGAGCATTCCTCTAACTTTTCTGTCAAAAATTGGCTACCAGAAGAGACATAAATCCTATTGAGCATCTTTGGGATGTTTGGAAACAAGACGTGAAAGGCCATTACACAGCACCAACGAACCCTACTGAATTATGGGCAGCTTTAGCCAATATTTGGCAAGTCATTTCCGTGGAACGTTTCCAGAAACTTGTTGAATCTATGCTTCGTCGTGTGGCAGCCGTTATGAAGGCCAGAGGAGGCCTTGGTAGATATCCCTAAATCAGTGGCATTTCAGTGAATATTGCTACGTATATCGGAGTTCGAGGATTTTATGTTATCAATCTCAAAGAGCAAGAAAGTTCTTCAGCAGCTATGCAAACTTATTGTCGAAAAACAATCCTTGAAATACAGGATACAAAAGTAATATTCGCTGTATAAATCTCAGAAGGCCTTCGCACCTTCTACGGCGTTCAGATACAACTATAAGTGTCTAAAATACAAGTATGTTGAGGATTATTCACAAGAACTCGCTCGTCCTACTCAACAGCTGAAGTAATAACTAATTGCTGGTCAACTCTTCACTGTCAAAACAAGACTAACTCAGTTTCGGCGAGCTATTTCCTATTTTTAGGTCTTACAGATTTTTCTAGAAAAATCCGCTAGCGTCGATCATGATTACAGTAGATTTCTCCCGTAAATTCCAGAAGAATCCATAGGGTCATGAACTCGAAAAAAATGGTCACCGATATGAGCGCCAACTTGACTCTATCACCAAGATTTCGCCAAGTTTCCATTGAATCTGTATTATAATGTAAGGAGCGGTGTTGCTTACATAACGATGTTGCTTGCAATTTTAACATAAAATAAATACAATGTAGAGTAATATAGACGTATTACACATCCAGATATAAATAATTTATACTATTTAAAACATTCATTACACAAAATTTCTAACAATATTGAAGTTGATGTTTTGGATTGGATAACTTAAAATGACATGTATTATAATAAAATTTTTTGGAAATATATTCAGTTCTTTTGCAATTTGTTTCCAAGCGTTGTAGCGCAATATATCAAAGGAAAGGAATATATTTTAAAATATGAAAAATATGCGATTTATGTATAAAAAGGGGGCATGAAATATTGAACCAAAGTTTTATATTAGAAATATAAAGCAATGTGTTAAACCAATAAATTCGTGTATGGAGTTTATATTTAATAATAAATCCTCTCTCTCAAATCCTAAACTGCTACCCACCATTTCACATAACAAAAATTTCTTAAATTTAAGCGAGACGTTGTATTTATGAATAAAAGCATTTGAGAGATTGTACTTTTCTTTTTTTGGAACTTGTTGAAGTAAAATTTTGAAAAATAATCAAGTTCTAACAAAAGTTGAAAGGGTCTGGAAAAAGGTTTGAGGTAATTTGAAACTGATATTAAATCCAAATTCATCCTCGGTTATTTAATTTGCCTGAATCGAAAACGAAAAAAGAATTTAGAACTCATTATACTGCAGAAACTAATGTATTTTAAAAGAAAAGAAAACATCAAAAATGTACGAGATAACTTAACAAATAGTAGCCATGAAAATACGAAAATATTATCTTGAATATGCGTTCAAATATAATGGTGCTTGGGAAATTTTACATTGAATACACAAATAAAAGTTACCATAACTAAGTTATATATACAGGTCAATGTTCAATAACATTTAACTTTAAATTTCCTTCACATTTCTCCTAAGACCTTTTCATTTTTAAATTAAATGTGTGAGCAACTTCCATTTGAAGTCGCTCCCTCACCATCTTGCTTACCTAAGGGTGTGGGGGAAAACAAAGCATGACCAGAAATTTCCATAATAATTATTATTTAATTACTATTCAAGCACACTAATCAACCACAAGTTAAACTGTAAGAGGAGACCCTAGGAGTGATATAACGAAGGCAATGAACTGTAAGTGAACAAGCGCATGTAATCTGTTTAATTTAACCTTATCTACCTTAGATTATAAATTCTCAATCTACTACTTTAGTATAGTGGCAAACTCCGTTCTTAACTCAAGTTGTGAAAATCAATTCAATCTCACCTTAGTCACGTCGCAACAGTTTCTCCGCTCCTTCTATCTTACAATTACAAAACCCTGACTTTATATAGTCAAACTAATCTCCATATCAGGGTTTCTTCTTGAAAGGGATGGTTATGAATTAACGGGAATGCTAGCCCCAAAGTTTCAAGAGGATTAGTGAAAAGGTCACGTACAGATCCGTCACAAATGTTCATATAGATTTATTATTTTTTTATCTACAATTATTTTCTTATTTAAAATTATTTTTATATTTATCGCTTATTTTTCGGGGTGAGTTCAGTTGTATCTCTGCTCACCTCGGGGGCAGCTGCAGTTTGTAGATAAATATGGAAACATGGTTTACTAGAGCAATAACACAAACCAGGGTTACCATAAGTCGGCAACCTATGACAAGCGTGTCACATATGGCACGCAGTACAATTCAATTCTCAGTGGCACTCTGCACTATTCTACAAATTTGTTAATATTTGAGTGGATGGAAGTTTTTTATATCTTTTAAAAAACGCTTTTAGTTTTATATATCTAAGTAAAAAATCCTCCATAGGAAAAAATATTTCGAATCCGCAAAAATAGTGTTTAACAAAAATTGAAAGATACAAATGAAGCCCGTGATTTTGTAATATGTAAGAAGAGTGGTGCAAGCACTAGATTCGCATTGACCCACTTCTTTTTTATTTAAAAAGGTCATGACTTGAATTTCATAAACAGAAATATGTTTATTATTTACGCCCCTTTTGCCCTCCTCGTAGTCGATTTCCTTCATTATCATTTTTAACGAATCTCTTCTCATTAAAAGAAACATGCTTGCCGAATTCCATGTCTGTATGCCTACTCATTCAAAAAAAAGAGAATTTTTTATCTATAACTTACCCAAAACTCTTTTTGGGAGTCAGTTTCAACAAAACCCGTTCTTTCTGAATCTCTACTCCGGAAAAGAAACATGTTTTCCGAGTTCCAGTTTTGCAACTCTATTAGTTCTGAAATGGTAATTTTTGTCGTTACCGCCCTCGCAACCCTTCTAGAGAATCGATTTCCGAAAAAAAACCCTGTTTTTTTAGCGAACATCTACTCACTAAAACAGAGGTTCTTAAATTTTCGATATCGTCATGGACCCCTTTTATATATCAGCCTAACATCGTGGACCCCCAAGATCCCCCCCCCTTCCTGACTTGATCGAAATACATGTTATAGTGGAGTTTTTTTTTATTGAGGGCAATTTAGTAATCTAGTCTTGGATGGCACATCTTTTAATTTTTTCACGAAGCCTTTCAGAGAGTTTGTAAAAGAAAAGAAAATCTTAACGTTATACGAGAGGCATTGCAGAAAAGTGTTGCGGACCCCAGTTTAAGAACCACTGCGTGAAAAGAAATATTCTTGTCATATTTCAAGACTGTAGATTCTATAGTTCTAAATAGTACCGATGAATATTAGGGCCTAATTGCAAAGTCAAGTTTCAGGCCCGAAGCCGGATTTTACAAAGGATTGGAAAACCCTAATATAATGGTGTGAGTAAGCTTTGGGCCCCATAGAATCCTGCTCCTCCCCTCCCTCACGATGCGGGGGTGTAGGCTACGTCCCTGGTTCCGGAGATCTCGTGATGACTGAATGAGTGTCTGTTTTCACCTATACACATACAAATATTACCGCTGGGTGGCGTAGTTGATTTGTCGCTGGCTTTCTGTACCTAAGGTTGCGGGTTCGACTCCGGCCCAAGTCGGTGGATTTGCATGGTGCAGATAATCGATGGCGCCCACGTCGCATGATTATGCGGCATGTAAAAAATTCCTTGAGTGTCCATTTGGCTTGGATGCTTTCGGCGAAATTGAAATCCTAAGTACAAATTTCATATCACCAGAGCTCAGGTGTCTCCTTCTGGTGAGGAAACTGTGTGCCAAAACTACTTGTTGCGATTGGTATCACATATACGGTGCCGCACTAAAAAGTGATACCTGCTCCTGGGGAATGTATTAGGTTTTCAAAGGTAGAAATACCAATCCGCAGCCCAATAAGAGAAAAAATATACAGATATTAAGAGTTATTATAATTTTAGAGTTCAAAAGCATCTACTAAAATTTACTTCCAGATTATTTGGAATAGTACTGAAATAGCAGCATTTTCAGAATTTTAATTCAATAATCATATTATTTCTACTAAAAGAGATCAATATTCTTCAAAAGTTTATATTTTTAAATATTTAATCATCATACGCTAAATGAAATTTTATATGCTCTCCCAATTCCCATCTTAGAATTTGTTTAAAGAACCAATAATAATTTAAAACAATGTTATCGGTATTTTTAACTCGTAATTCTAAGCATTGAATTACTACTTATGGCGAATTACATTAGCATATAAATCCAGTGAGCTCTGTTTCATTTAATTATCACCATAATTATGCAAATAGATTTAAGACCTTAAAGAATACCGTAAAGGATGTTCGAAAATCACACTTGATGATGACTTCCAATTCCGCTTTCAAAGCAATCATTCTTGTAAAAGGCCGATGAAATTGAATGATTTTCAATCGAAGCTTTGATTTCTGCTCACTATTTCCTCCTCAAAGCACATCCGATAGACGTTAAAACCTTTAAAATTCGTCTTATCCATTCATTTGCATTCATTTCCCGATTACCACCCATCTGAATGTGATTCCCAGCAAGCGAATTAAACTGCTTCACGCCTATTAAGCCTTCTGAAAAGAAACCGTTCCGACTGAACCGTCATCTTTCACGTTCAGATCTTTGATAAGCGTTCGGTTCCCTCAAAAATATTAATGAAGTATGGAAATGAGGCGTCCTGCAGTCGTGTGGAAAATGAGTTGGCATGGTTTGGGAAATTAAATAAAAGGTTTTGGGGGGAGCCTTTTGTGCTAAAATAAATTGGGGGACTATGTGGACGATGGTTGTCTTAGAAATTCATGGCGTGTTCGAATTATAGAGGGGCAGATGTTGAACAGATTTCGAACTAATTAAATCTAGTTCAAAGTTCGAATTAAGTAAATATGATGGTTAATTAAAATGTCTGTCACAGATGTTTTCATTACTATATGCAAATATTGTGTAAGCTTGTAATGCTGGAGAAATATACCAGGTGAATTTGTGTAAAGCATTTGATTACCCTCGCCATTTTTTTCTAATGTAAAAATAATTCAACCATTTTAAAAAATAGCTTTAGTTTTTAAATTAATTAGGAAACTATATATCTCTGATTATGTACATATACCTTATTAAACATATTAATAATTATCTATATTTCTAGATAAGTTGATTTATAATTCCAGTTTGGACAAATGTCGTTGTTCAATTCCTACAATTAGTTCACTCTCTACCTATATATATCTATATATATAAAGGAGAAAAAGCGACTCACACACTCACTGGCTCACTGACTGACTAATCACGAAATCTCTGGAACTATTCAACCTATAGACTTGATATTTCGTAGACATGTTCCTTTCATAGAGTAGACATCAGCTAAGAAAGCATTTTCCGAAATTCGAAACGCAAGGGGCGTTACGGAGGGTTAAGGGGCGTTATAAATAATTGTTTCCATGTTTAAACTACTTGATGTACAATCTTGAAATTGGGTAAGCAGATTCTTTTCAGAGAGTAGAGATCCGCTACAAAATGAGTTTGCTGAAAATCGAACCCCAAGTGGCGTTGCAGGGGCTTAAGGGGCGTTATAGATAATTATTTCCATTTTTAAACTATTTCACGCACTGTCTTTAAATTTAATAAATAGATTCCTTTCGTAGAATAATGATCAGTTACAAAACGGGTTTTGTGAAAACAGACTTCTAAGTGGCGTTGCGGGAGATTAAGGTGCGTAACAGATAAATATATCCGTTTTTAAACTACTTCATCGACCTGCTTGAAAATTGGAAGGTAAGCTTCTTTCCTGGAGTAAATATCCTCTACAAAATGGGTTTTGGGAAAATTGACCCCCAAGGGGTGTTGCGGGGGTGGGGGGTTTAAGTGGCGTTATAAATTCCGATTTTTAAGTTACTAGACGTACAGTCTTGAAACTTAGTAAGCAGATTCCTATTCATAGGGTAGAGATACGCTACAAAATGGGTTTCATGAAAATTGCCCCCAAGTGGCGTTGCGGGACTTAAGGGGCGTTACAGATAACATTTTCCATTTTTAAACTATTAGACGCACAGTCTTTATATTTGATAAATAGATTTCTTTCATACAGTAGAGATCAGCTATAAGAAGGTTTTGTGAAAACAGACCTCTAAGTGGCGTTGCAGGGAATTAAGTGGCGTAAGAGATAAATATTTTCGTTTTTAAACTACTTGACCTACCTGCTTGAAAATTGGTAGTAATGTTTCTTTCATGGAGTAAATATCCGATACAAAACGGGTTTGGAGAAAATTGACCCCCAAGGGGTGTTGCAAGGGGTGTTAAGGGCAGATATAAATAATTATTTCTATTTTTAAACTATTAGACTCACAGTCTTGAAATTTGGTTAGCAGATTCCTCTCATAGGATAGAAATACACTACAAAATGTGTTTTGTGAAAATCGACCCCTAGGTGGCGTTGCAGGGGTTCAAGGTGCGTTATTGATAATTTTTTTGCATTTTGAATTGATTGGACGCACAGTCTTCAAATTTTGCTAAGCAGATTCCTTTCATAGAGTGCAATTCCCCTACAAAATGGGTTTTGTGAAAACAGACCCAGAAGTGGCGTTGCGGGGGCTCAAGTGGCGTTATAGACAATTATCCCCATTTTTAAACTGTTAGACGTATAGTCTTGAAATTTGATAAGCAGATTCCTTTCGTAGAGAACCGCTACAAAATGGATTTTGCGAATATCAACTACTAAGTTTAATTTCGGGAGATTAAGAGGCGTAATCTATAAATATTTCCATTTTTAAACTATTTGATCATCCTGCTTGAAAATTGGTAGACATGTTCCTTTCATGGAACATAATTCCTCTAACAAAGAGTAAAACGAAAATTGACCCCTAAGGATGGTTGCGAGGGGTCAAGAGGAGTTACAGAAAAAAATTCCTGTTTTTAATTGTTAGACCCATCTACTTGAAATTTGTTAAGCATGTTTCTTTTGTTGAATAGGGATCCACTAAGAATAAATTTTAAGCAAATCAAGTTCTGGGGGGTTGCTGGGTGAGAGAGAGTGAGAGAATATTAACGTCGCACTGATTAGCAACACGAGGGCTTTTTGGCGACGGTCCGCGTAATTTTTAACCATGGTCAAGTGACGCGGACGACACCTGAGCTGGCACCCCCTCTCCTAACTACCACGCCACACCAACGGGAGGACGTTTGAGCTCTCGACAGATTTAACGTGCATTGTTCCCCTACACGGCGGATCTTTAGTGGTGCTAGGATCGAACCCATGACATGCTAGCCATGATCCGATGCCTAGACCACTCGGCCACCGCGGCCGTCAGGGGTTGCTGGGACGTATTGACAAAAAAAATTACTTTTTTCGAGCTAGAAGGACTATAATAATGAAATTTGGTTTGCATTTTTCTTTTGTTGAATTGAAATCCGCTAAGAGCGGTAATTTTGGAAAACGGCTCTCAACGGGATTACGGGAATATTGATAGTAAAACTTTTGTTTTTTTTCTGTTAGATTTAGACTTGAAACTTGGCTTGCATGTTCAATTTACGGAGTAGAGGAATCCACTTGGTTTTTGAGTTACGAAACAGCAAACATCATTCTATACTTCAATTTTAGAGATTTTTAGAAAATACAAATTAGATGAGCTCTGCTCTTTTTTTTTTTTATCAACAGGTGACAGTTACAGGTATAAGTATATTTTTCAATTCAATCAAATTCTTAATGCTAGGACTTTGATATCAATAATTTATACTTATATATAAGCAGTAAAAATTTATAAAACATCATGAAATACCCAGCGAAGCGGGCGGGTAAGGGCTAGTATATATATATATATATATATATATATTAATAGAAATATGTATCTTGTTCACAAGTTTTCAATCGTTAAAAAAATACTTTCTATTCATTCATTCAAGTTCAAATACATTTTTTAAACTTGATATTAATACAGTTTTTTCAAATATTAATTCATTTATTTTTTAATTAATGAATAAATAGTAACAAAAATTATAGTTCAACAGCATATATAAAAAGTAAAATCTCTTGTTGTATCCCTGTAATGCATTGGATAGCGAGTTGGATTTCTAATACATAGGTCGTGGGTTCGAATCCCACCTAAAATGGCCTAGTTTCTGAGAATGTGGTTTCTTTTTTACTAAACGATTTTATTAGAATAATTAAATTTAACCAATGAATAAATAGGATAACCACAAAAAATAAAAACCCAACACCCTATATAGAAAGGAAAGTGGAAAATTCCAAGGAAAATCGCTTTCCGTTTTGTCACTTAATATTGTGATTTTGTCATATGTATATACATATTTATATTAATCGTAACTATTTAATAAAAAGTAACTAAAATATAAAATGTTTCTTTGCTGACCTAAGTAGGAATTGACTTAATTTTTCTCTTATATCACTTGTTTTTAAATATATAATTTATTGCACATAATACTTGTTTAGAACTAAAGGTGTGTGTGTGTGTGTGTGTGTGTGTGTGTGTGTGTGTGTGTGTGTGTGTGTGTGTGTGTGTGTGTGTGTGTGTGTGTGTGTGTGTGTGTGTGTGTGTGTGTGTGTAGACATTTTAATTTAATGCAAAACTTCCTCTCTAACGATGGGGAAATTTGAAGTATAGAAATTTTACGTTCATTTTAAATACTATAAATTAAAATCATGACTTAATTCTTTTTAAAAAACTCTTTTTAATAGTATTTAAGTTTTGAAAAACCAATTTCAAATATGTACCAATTAAGATATGTAGATTCCATTGACGAGCCAACCGCTATTATACCTCCAGCTATTGTCTTTCCAAGCTACGCATTAATTACCAGCGAGTTGCCTTGATGTTATGCAATACTGTGGTTTTATTTTTTGAACTTAAAGCTAAATAAATCATTAAATAATTTTTAACGGTGTTTTAAAATTTTAACATTTAATAATCTTTTGATATAAAGCCTGTTCAATTTCCATGTTGGTGACCCCAGGCACGATTTGAACACGCAACCTTCTGATCTGGAGTTTATCAGAATTACACAATGTTTAAGGGCATTAAAATATCCCGATACAGTAAAAGGCGTCAATTTTTTAAAAACGATTTCAAAGGATAAATAAATGCAATAATTTCTCATATATTATCCGTAAAACATTAGGAAGATCAAAATAATTCGTTACATTTATTATAATTAACCTCTTTTCTCAGTTAATTGTGATGAGTATATATTAGAGCTTATCTCTAAAGCTCCACGTCTTGTATATCCGTTACGGTTAAATGATAATTAACCTCAACATGGATATTTAAAAACTACAGAAAAAAGATTTTGACACAAATTTTTTGACAGTGTTACTTTGAAAAAATACTTTTCACTAAGGGATAATATTAAAAGTGTGACGGATCTATACGGGTTTTCACCAACTTCTTTTTTCTTAAATTCGAATTATTTATTTCAACCAATCTTCATCAAGAGCCAGGCGTGATTTATGTAACTAAGGAATATTGTATAAATTCGGTTTTCACGAGTTGAAGAGAGCTAAGTAGGAGATAAGTAAGAGGAAGTGAGAAGTCAAGTGAATTAAAGACCGAGAAGTCGACACGTTGTTGTTGACAAGTTAAGCGAGCCTGATACGTTTTGATGTACGCGAAGAGAAGAGGATTTAAAATATTGAAATTCACTATTACGGAGCGTGGAGTCTTCATCAATTCATCCAGCTAAATAAAGTGCCTGAAGTTCGTCACGAAGGAACCGCAGCCGTAAAATATAAGGTCAATGACTTTGATTAAGAAAATCAGATTATTATCGTGTGGCGTAGTTGTAATTGTGCGCGTTTAAGCTTTCCTAGATTCAGTTGAAATTCTGTATTATTATCAGCTTGTATTGATATCTCACCTCTTCACTCCACTCTAGTTTATTTATCTTAATTAGTATTGTGTTGTGTATATTCATAATCTATTCATAAGAATCAATAAATCAGTTTGAATTGGAATCATGTCTTACGATCCTTTAAGTCCGCCAACACATCCAGCCGGGTATTCAGATAGACAGGAAGGTATTAATGTAAGGGGTGGCTACAGGCCACCACAAAAGTACTAAAACTAAACTTAACTCAGAAACGCAACAGCCCATGAGGGTCAAGGCCTACTGTACCCATCTCAGTGTTCGTGACCTAGGGCGCTGAGGTGCATGAACAGATGTTACGATCGGGTGGTCAATCTGACGTGAAACCCCCAGCGTTAAGTTCCCAAGCAAGCTTGGTACTCATTTTATGTGAGCCTCAGACTTGTGGTGTGGAAACGCGATACACTAACACTCCGCCGCTGGGCTTCTCAAAAATACCCAAGACTGTTACAATTTTTTTTTTCAAAATACAGTTTTTTTTTCCTTCGGTAAAACAAATTTCGTGTAAATATATGAGAAAGGTGACTCACACTCACTCATCATGAGATCTCCGGAACCATTAGACTAACAAAATTAAAATTTGGCAGGCAAGTTTCTTTTGTTGAGTAGGCAACCTTTAAGGACATGTTTTGCATATTTCTTCTAAGTAAAATTTCGAAGGGGGTAAAAGCAAAATTCCCCTTTGTGAACTGTTAGACATGCAGACACAAAATTTAGCAGGCATGTTTCTTTTGTAAAAAAGAAATCTGATAAAAACTTGTTTCGCGAAAATCGATATCCAAGGGGGTTGCGGGATAAGAACTCCCGTTTTTTAACATTTATACTACAGGCTTTGCATTTGATAAGCCTGTTTCTTTTGTTCGGTATAGACACACTAAGAGAAGATGTATATCGTATAAATCGACTTCCAAGAGGGTGAGAGGGTTACAGAGGCGAAACAGAAGAAAAAAATACCTTTTTTAGAAATTCTTTCCTTTTAAGAGGCGTGAGAATTTTTTATACGTTTTTAATTTAATCGAAAGTTTAATGATGGGACTTAGATATCAATAATTTAAAAACAATACTTATACAACGTCATAAAATACCCCTGGAAGTGGGCGGGTAAGGATTAGGATTATATAAAATTCGATGTATATACACGAAATTCGAACAAATGTAGGTATGTTTTAATAATATTATTAATTTGATAATCAATTCGCCAATTAATATATTGAAATTTATATATTTTTAAAATAACTATTCAAATCCAAAATAAAGCCGCCCTTCCGGTATAGCGGTTAGTGACGCTGACTGCGGTTCCGAATCCCAGAGAAGGCATGGATGTTTGTATTGTAATCCTTCACACACACACATGACTTTTAAATTTCTTTGTGCTGTGTGCTTCATGTTTACTTCTGTAAGCCCCCGTGTGATACTTTGTGGTGCACAGGGATTTCTAAATGTTCTCAATAGAAAAAAAAAATCAAAAATAACATACCAACAGGTATCCTTATATAAAATGGATATACTGCGATGCATTCATTTTATTTTGTACTGAATCCTGTACTGAATACTTTATTTTTATACGACAAACAAGTTATTTGCATTCAAAATAAGCTCCCCTGATTTACACCAGCATTCAATTTTGTGTACAATGTGACAAAACGCGTAAGAGAGAAACACCGTCAGACACAATGCCAACTTTTATCTCACTACGTTTTATCCCCTAAGTGGATCTTTTTTCCCTCGGAAAATTCCCTTTAGAATCAGTTCTCGTTAGGTGTAGTGTAATAAATGGCGAATCGATTGATCTTCAGAGCTGCAATTTTCTTTACGCAAATCGGGCCTTTAAATGTGCTTGAGATGTGAACCGTTTTTAGAGAGGAAAAAAAGAGGGAAAAAATCTTCCTCTGATTATACTTTCCAGTCCCATGCTTTTTTCCCTAAAGGCCTTTTCTTCATTTTACCCGATGAATATTACATGGTTTAAATTTCGTATGACAATGGTCCGGATGCGCCTGGAGGCTTTATGGGGATAAAATAATAAATAAATTTCGTGGCGTTTATTTACTGTGTGAGATTAAGGAGGTGTTGAAGATTCGAAGTGGTTAAGCTTCGGGGCGAGTGTATTTCCGAATCAATTGAGGGTTTTTAACAAGTTGTTATATTGAAATGAGATGTCATGTTGTGTGTGGGGATGATATATTACTATGCTTGAAAGAAAATAATGAATGAAAATATCTGTTAAGATATCCGACTGCGTGTAGAACTGTGATTTTGCTTTAGCAAATAAATGATTTTTTTTTCGATATTTAGTATCATTTGAATTAGAATATGTTTATAAAATTGTTTTAAGTAAATTATTGCAATAAAAATTTTTTAAATGTAATTTGTTTAGCAAAAAAAAAATGAATAAAAAACAACATTTTTTCAAAACATTCTCCCTTTATAGAAAATGCTTCTAGAATAATAAAATTCTGACTATATATGTTCAAGACTTATCTATTGAGTCTGAACACATCTAATACACATATTTTATGCAGTGTGTACCTAATTAATAAATCCTTATTTTAAAGATAATTTTAAAGCCGAATACAAAACAGTTGTTAAAAAAAAATCAGATTTTACTCATATCATGTTCTAAAGCTTTATCAATGGTTACTATACTTTCTGCTTTTTATCTGAAATTTCATTATTTTTTCTGCGAGGATCATAAGGAATGTTTGAAACAAAGCACTTAGTTTCACAACAAAATTAAGCTATGCAATTTTTATATATTTAGTTAAGGTATTCGCACGGCTACCCTAAAATCATGATTTTTTTTCAAAAATTGGCAATTTTTTAAGGTTTTATTTCATAGGCCATCTTAATAGCTTTATAAAAATACCAATTTTTTTTTATTTTCCATTCATTAGAACAAAAACTACAAGTGTTTTAGTAAAAGCAGATACCATAACTTAAGATGTCAAACTTAAAAATGCGTTTTACTCGAAATGTGTTTTTGTCGAAAAGCTCAAATGGGGACAGCGATTGCTAAAAAGGTTTTGATAATAATGAACTGAAATTTTCTGTGTATGATCTGTATAAGAGTAGAAGTGTTTCAAGCTTCAGATCTTTCAATCACTGTTTTATTACAAAATATACAGTCCCTTAGGTGAATATAATCACTGTTTTTTTTTAAGCAATTTCATATAATAACTAAGATAAAGGGCTCTAGTTTTTGTAAAAATCAAAATATCTCTTATCTTGGTAATCATTTCAAAAAGGAATAGCAAAGTAATACATATCAAAGTTTAAAAAATTGAGAATTTATTTATAAGCTTTTGGTACAGAATGGGCCCCATTTATGCAATTTTTTGTAAATTTTTACCAATTTTTCCCATTTTAGAAATAATAATTTCTTTTTCTTTTCTTAATATAAGCCCTTTTTTTTTCTTAAAATGTATTAAATAAATCTAAAAACCACAAAAAAAAATCTCTATACCTCCCTTTTATTTTTAAAAAAGTTGTTGCAAGTAGTTGGATACCTTAATATGCTTACAGCATTTAGCTATCATAATAGAGGATTTATACAGTATAAATAAAACAATTTTAAAAAAGACCATTCTTTGACAAGAATTATAAGTTAAATAGTTTGAAATTATTTACAAAAAAATTTGATTTTAATATGGAATATATCTTCATCTAGCCACGATGCGTAATTGAAACCATTTTTCCTTCGTTGAGATTAGGTTGTCATACGCATGAACCACTAAGGAAGTCTGTACACGGTGCAATTTATATAAGCACCATGAAGGAATAGATTCAATACTGAAAGTGCTCTGCAAAAATGCTCATAAAGATATTCCATCAGGTTGTAACACCCCCTGTCCACTCTGTGACCCGGCTAAAGGTGTGGGAGGAAGTGAAGGACGATTCAACATAACAATTTCTAATTATTTATTCAGCACTCTAATTAACTCAAAAACAAATCGACTAATCAGAATAAATGTGATGTTTCCAAGTTGCGAGCAAAGGATAAGTGACGAGAGTCGCGTTTTGGGAGGATATTTCTAGTAAATTGTGATCCACTTTTTATTAATCAATCTTCTACCTTAATATTTGATTTAAACTGGAGTTATGTGTCTAATTGTCACTTAAATCTCTTGATTAATTTAAATGTCAAAACGCGCTATAAACATGACTAATACCTGAACTGTAGATAGTCTTCTTATCTTCTTCTTCGTAATGTGGCAATTTTTATTAAATAGCAATTTTCCACTACATAACTATCTTTCTCTTTATAATTCTAACTTTCCATCTCTCTTCTCTCAAACTGACTTACTAACTCTCTTCCATCTATCTCTCTTACTTATCGTGCTTCATCTAACTTTATCTAATCTGTAACTTCATCTTACTCCTAGCAAGCAAACCTGAACTATATATAATAGACTTAATCTTCATATCACGGTTTCTTCTTCGGAAAAAGGTTGTTGATTTTCATAGCCCAAAGACTTCCCAAGAGGATTAATGGAAGGACGCGTATAGATCCGTCACAAGGTTTCAGTCAAGTAACTACCAGGCCACTCCATTCACTTAACAACCACATCAAAAATGTTTCTGTTCACGAGAATAGCTCTAGTCAAGAATCATCCATCAGGATAAAACTGTAACCAATAGCAGCAACACAGTCTCACACGTCAATCAAGGACTACTTGATATATTTGACTACTTACAGTTCCTCCATTGAACATATGCAAGTTGGTGTGGCTTTCCGAAAAGGTTCCAATCCGATCCATGATTCCATTACTGTAAGCATGCTTATCATTAAAGTTGATGACTATAATTCCTTGATCCCTCTCCATAAGAACAAGGGAAGAGTCACTTTCCAAAATGAACCTAGACTCATCTGTGAAAATAACAAGATTACTATTCATCTCTTGTTCAATCTGCATACATGAACGTAAGGCCCGGGCCAACTGGACCCGGGACAAGGGTCTTGCTCTCAGTGGGGGCCACATAGCGTTCTCGACTCGATCCTTATAAGATTGTGATCTGGACAATTTTTATGGTCAAATATTATCCCCGTATGTATTCTTCGAAACACAGGGCATTTCAAACTGCATGCCAACTGGCAAAAGTGGTAAGACTGTATTATCATGTGATGACCGTTGTCCATGTCTTGACCTAGGGTTAATGCCATAAACAATCATTCAACTCATTTAGACGAAATGCGGCCATTGGTCGAGCCGGTTTGTGCATAAATTTATCGGATTGTGAGGCGTGCACATTTATTTGTTTCAAATTACCGTTTGAACGAATGTTTGATAATGCATGTTATATACTGTCTACTCTTAAAGATCTCAGGTAAGGCCTACTTTTTTTAAGGGCCCAGGGGCTAAAAGGGTCTTAAGATTTCTCTGGCACAGGGCCTCAAAGGGTCTTAAGAAGTTTGTGCCTACGTACTCTCTAGCATAATTTAATTGGGTTATTCTTTATATTCGGTTTAATAAGACTCATCTAATCAATTTCTTTCCATACAAGCCTTCCCTGATAAGATGTATTCAGACCGTAGTAACCGAAATTTCTCTTCAAGTTGTCATAAAATAAATTATAATGAGTTGAGGTACAGTAAAGATTCCGATTCCTCAAGTAGAAAGAACTATAAAACCATAATCGAAATTTTTATCACATGAACGACTGGAAGCAAAACTTCTAAAAACTGGATTTTCATATTTGAATCGATTTTAAAGTGGTCGTATTACACAATGATAGAGATTAAGTAATCTAGAACAGGGATGGGCATTGTTGATCGCGACGACCGGAGGACCACCAAAACATTTTGGGGTGCCTGTCTTTGCTAAGATCTGGGACGCGCATACCAAAAGAAACATATTTACGGAACACCGATGCCAGCTAGACCAGAGATTCGCGGCATTTCACAATCGATGCGACTGTGTTAACTTAGGCAAATGATTCGATAAATGTATAGACGACACATGTGCCTACATTGGAAAGGCACGATGACGATTAACATGCTCACTGTCGCTGCAGGGGAAAAACAATCACTGCGATGCCAGCCGTTTAAATGAATTTTTCCCCACTCGCCGACTGCAGGGAAGAACAAATGTTGATGGATCCGCTCTTCCCGCGATAACATGTGATTGGCTATTGAGACATCATCCAACTCCCCACGCTTCCACAAAATTGAGTTCAATGCTGCAAGACTCGGTAGCGAACAAATTAAATGCGTACGCCGTTTTGAGATTCATCGGATTGCGTATGTTCTCTGCTATCTACATTGAATACGTTCCCGCTCCACGGTCTAGTAATAATCTGTTATATTTTAAAGGGGTAGGTTCATGAATTTCGGCTCCCAAACACATTTTTCACTTTTTCCATTTTAATAAAATATGGATTTTTATGCTTCTAATGGTGCAAAAATTACCATTCTACGTGCAGTAGAAGTATTTTTAATAATTTTTTGAAAATGTTTTACCCCTTTTAAAGTCTATTAAATCCATTACCAAAATCCAATTTTCTCAAAATTAACACTTTTACCATATAAGGAACATTTGTTCCTAAACAACTGCATTTAACATTTTATAACTTTGCACAGTTACCAATTACACTCTAATACATACTTTAATCGAGGGATTTTTTCAAAAAAATATTCTGATGAAATTTATAGCATTAAACATCATGACATTTCACTATTTTTGAAAAAAACAAGATATCAATCATTGGCACGGCCAAGTAATTTTAGCGCGTTTTTCACATATTGTATTTTACAATAGGAAAATTCAGGAAAACTATGGGAAAATTAAAATATGATTCGTCTCATCTAGGGCACAAATGCGACCAAATGCCGAAAACCCGAGGTCAATTGGTTGCTTATTGGCTGAGAAAAAGGTACGACAAAATATGGAACGAAGACGAAATTTGCGTCCTAATAGCGCTTTTGTTCCACTACGTGAAAAACGCGCTAAAAACAGATTTGTACAAAAAATATTTTTTTTTAAAAAATAACTAGACATCCTATCCATAAAATCTCTGATTAAAGCATGTATTATGGTTCAAAGAATATTCAGTAAAAAAAAATTGGAGATTTTTATTCAATAGAATGTTTATAAATGTTCCTTAAAAATACCTATTTTTAACATTACTGAGATACATATCCTGTTTCGTAAACCTACTCCCTTAAAAGAGGGGGTTAAAATGTCGAAAACAAGTGTTAAGAAAAGGAAGTATACAAGTTTAATTCAGAATTGCCCCACCTACGCAACTGGAGGGACCGCAACCTCTTAAAAAGTTTAGATGTCGCCCGTACCCAGGGAAAGTCCGCCCACCCCTAGCCTAGAACTATCTGCTTGTGTGTGTGAGAGATCTATTTTCATTCATCCGATGAAATATTATCTCAAAGAATCAGGTAAACGTGCCCTACGTAACATACCATCAATATTTTGAGACTGAATAAGATTTACTTTTTCTTACAACTTTCGAAATTTTAAAATGTTACTTTTAAGAAAATGTATACTTCTCTTAAAAAGTCAATTGTAGAGTGAGTAGATACAAAACTTTTTCAATGTTAAAATCACTTATAATCTTTCACTAAAACACATTTCATTAAATTATAATCAAGGGTTTTATACGAGTAGAAAAACGACTTTATTTTATACTCGAGCCTCATCTTTTGGGGCTGTATGTGTTTGTAAAATGCTTTCTCACATTTCGATAACTATACATGTATTTCACATCGATTTTGCTACTGGTGAATAGTTGAACAATCAGTATATCATTCTAGAATTCCAAAAAATTAATTTTTGAAATCCAATAGAAATTTGGAAACAACTTAACTACACATGTACTCTCTATCAAAAATTAATTCATATTGAATACTTTTCATGCATATGAATCTAACTCTTCTGTACAATTTGAACATCATCTGGAATCATTGTTTTATTTTTTCCATTCAATTTTATTTTTATTTTATTGCACAAAGCTGTTCAGGAAAAGACCGTTTCAATATTCTTTTTAAATAATACATTAAATTTCTGCAAATTTTTACAAAAGTTCAAACAAATTTTCTACTCCAAATATTTCCGAAATTTCGCTTTTTAAAAAAACTTGAAACTAATTAATTGTTTGCAAAAAACAGGAAAATAAAAGGTAGCTTTCACACAACCAATGAAATGAAATTACTAAATTATTACTTTATGACATTTACCTTACAGAAAATTCGAATGTATAAACTTATATCTTGACAGGGTGAAATGAATAACAACTATCACACGAAAAATATACTGAAAAATTCCTTTTGCAATATTTATAAACCATTGTATGGTCTAAAAAAATATAAAAAAATTGCCTTCAAATTCACAATTCCAAAACACTATTCATGGTGCTTTAAATGAAATTCTTCATTTATTCCATTCACAGCTATCATATTTCATTTGTCAAATTTTCGAAGCAAATAAAATCATGCAATGGAGAACATATCTGCTTGGAACTATCTTCCACCATCTTCCTTTTATTAGACACACAGTTAAAAGGGAGAAAATATACTCGTCTCATAAATTTCATCTTTTCAATTCTAATCCTAGTTTTAGAATCAGCGTTTCTACATAATTCGAAAGAGTAAGATTGAATGAAACAAATGGAAGTTCCAGTTGTCATGGCAACCCATCGGGACGGGTCGATTCTGCGGTAGAGGGGAAAGCAAATGCCGTCGGTTGTGTTGCCAGATACATGAAGTCATATTAGGTCTATACAAAAGCGACAGAGTGCAACGCGTCAATCTTTTTGAGTGGCTTTCTGAGATAAATAGAACTCTATCCAATCTTTTTTTATTCCATTATAAAAAAAAAGTTTTTTTTCTTATTTGAAGTTGACAAAAAGTATTGCATCAACCTTCTTTTCTTGAATCGATATAAGCTAATATTAGAAAATGTGAATATATATTTTTTTTAGAATAAAGTGCTTTTTCATATGAATATTAGAAATGGATTTTAAAATTCAGTACCAGAGATAAAATATTTTTTCCTGAAGTCTGGATTGTGACTTTTAAGTAAAGTGGCTCAATAAAATTGTAATATTGAAAGATTTAGTGCAAACCAAGTTAAAAAGAAGTGCCCGTTTCTTCAGAATGCTGTTTCTTTTCTTCGTTTTTGTTTCATTTAAAAAGGATGGAAATATAATGTTCTAGCAGAAATAAAACGAACTCAAAAGAATTTCTTTTTCTTTGAAAATTATTTTTATAAATTTTACCTACATAAAAAATTTTTACAGGAAAGTTATTGAAGTTTTATAATGATTTTCGTCACGAAAGCTTTTAATGTGTGATAGAATGTTACTTGGAAAAGTTTAAAACTATTTCTCTATTTGAATGAATACTTGAAATTAAATTTTATAAATGTAAATCATAAAAATTAAATTTCAAAAAAAATTTTCCATTAAATTTTCCTTACTGAAATTTTATGACATTTAAATTTCATTCAAATGGAAAATGAGAAGTTTTGTGGTATAATACATTTCACATTATGGTATTTTTGTCTGGAAGGATCAATATTTAGCTATTTCAAACAAACAGAAATCATTAAAAGTCGAATCAATACTCGAAAATATTATCTATTAATTTCAAGGAGAATTGATCCTATATATTATACAGAATCGTGTGTTTGTGTGTGTTTGTTTACATAAATTCAGTAGATAAAACAGGTGGTTATTTTTCTTCCCTTAATTGCAAATACCATTCATTAGAATTTAATTATATAAAATGTTCCAAAATTCCGTTAAAAAATCCGACTACATGTGACAATTTTTTTTTTAAAAAAAAATAGAGATATGGGGATTTTTTTTGTGTGGTTTTTAGATTTATTTAGAGCATTTTAAGAAAAATATGCTGAAATTAAGAAGAGTCAAAAGAAATTATTATTACTAAAATAGAAAAACAGTCAGTAAAAGTTTTTATAAAATTACATAAACGGGGCCCATTTTGTACATACAAATATATACAGGGTGTCCCAAAACGACCGCATAAACTCTGCTAGATTCCTCGTTGGGAGTACATAAAAACTACCCAAAGGAAGCATTCCTGTACGATCCATAGTTTACGAGAAAAATACGAAAAACAAAGTATGAAGTCACTTCCGATGCAAGAAAAAAACTTTATTGGACATATCAACAACAGTATTTGCATATCTTTCCAGACGATAATGTTTAAAACATTCGTCGCGCATGTCGCGTCATGCATGCGCTCGCCGTGGAATGACATTAAGCCGCCGTTGAACTGGTATTTTTAAATCTGCATCTTGCAGCTACCGGTAGTTTTCTTCGTATGGTGGCCATGTATTCCGTTCGTGACTACTGCGACTTGTACTTGCGACTACTGCGCCATGCCATCTCAAGGAACTGGTGTATCGAGACGTAGTGACAACACAAATGGACCTTGTTGCTCGTCTGCATGCTGCTTGTACTTCGGTGAACCCCACGATGCTGCGACGTGTGATGACAGCCATTCCATGGCATGCTCAAGCCTGCCTGAACATCTGAACATTTTGAACATCTGCCTTAAATTGTGCATATACTGCTGTTGATATGTTCAATAAAGTGTTTTTTTCTTGCACCGGAAGTGACGTCATACTTTGTTTTTCGTATTTTTCTCGTAAACTATGAATCATACAGGAACGCTCCTTTGGAGAGTTTTTATGTACTCCCAACGAGGAAGTTAGCTGTGCAGAGTTTATGCGATCGTTTTGGGACACCCTGTATATGGTTTTTTTGTTGCATGCTGACCTCACATAAGCTATGTGTTTGTTATATCATGATTTTACTTGCTGGAAATTAGTCCGCGTGTAGGAATGAGTTTGACATGCTTGCTCTGGTGAATAGTGCCCAATCTGAAAATAGATTTTGACGAATAGTTTTGGGAAAAAAAGCTATTTTATTGCACAAAAATTTCCCCAAGATTAGTGTTCGAAATAATTGTTGTGAACAGTGGCGTAGCTAGGTATCCAAAGGCTCCGGTGCTTTAAAAAAAATGGGGCCCTATCTTGGTTGGATTTTATTAAGTAAGAAAGTAAAAATATACGAATATTTTAAATATACAAAGCTGCAATTTTTGTTTACAATCTTCTCTTTCTTGGCATTGTTTGCTTTTAAGCGCACCACAGGGTTTCTTTTTTTATCCCTAAGTTCAGTTTTATAATTTATTCAATATATTTCGTATGTGTTCGAGTACTTCGTGACATTAAAAGGAAGAAGAAACGTAGTACAATGCTGCAAAACGTCGTTGGAAATTTTCTGGCTATTTATTTGGGAAGATCGAACTCACCCACCTGAGAACTTAGAGCTTCAAAATGGTCCACCGAGATAGACAGGAACTGATACAAAAAATATACAAGCGCAAGAAAATACAATATATACATCAATCTATTGCCGATATGAGTAGATAGCGAAATATTGAACCAAAGAAAACTAGCTTACTATCGTTATTATAAAAATAAATATAACGTTTATATCGTTATTATAAAAATAGAGTGTTACTAGGAAAGAATTGTCTCTTGCGTAGGTTTTTTAAGATGTAATTATAAGTATGATAAGATTTTTAATGGAACTCTTTCAAATAACAGTTTATAGAAAAATGAAAACGCACAATATAAACATTTCAATAAATAAAGTTCACAACACCAAACAAACAACGGAAAGAATTTAGGGGAGTTCCCTACAAGTTTTAAATTACTTTCAACTGAATTGTCATGGTTATAGTTATGTTTTGGAACCTTTTATATTTATATCTTAAATTTGGAAAAAAATCGGCAAGTTCGGCTTGCTTTGTGATCAGGATCCGAGGGCCGCCCTGAGTGTGAAGACCCCGGTGCACGGCACCGAGTAGCCCATTGGTAGCTATGCCACTGATTGGAAAGCTTCTTCAGGAATCGAAGAAGAATTTAAAGATTTATATACCTGGGAGCACTAACTGTGAAATAACATCTATCTTTATAATTAAAAAAACAACGACCATCAGGTCGTAAATTCCGTACAAAAAAATCAACCGAAAGACGTTGCTGCAACAACTACATCCTATATAAAGAACCTAGCACGGAATTCTATTTGTACTTTACAACATACATTATCTTTCAACATGTCAAAGAAACCACAATAATATCGAATATTGCTTCATAAATATTTGTATACCATCGAAATAAGAGAACTGAAACCATATCAAAGGCGAATATGTTGATGTCTTGCCGGTAACGCAATGTAATAATTCAAGAATGGCTGGAGAGTCAATTGAATATTTTCCCTATTCTAAAATATACATCAATTAACAACGAATCATCATTTGTTGGTAACCTTATATGGTCCAGATACCAGATTCTGTTTTAGTTTGACCTCGAAAGACAGGTTCTATTTATGGTATAATTGTTTGTTCTCTTGATTGCTAAATCGGGATAGTGAAAGTATGAACTGCTTGAAGTTTCACTATAGATGTAAATATTTGTAAATTATGAGTACATTATTAGCACACAAAAGTTTAAATTAATTATAATAGTAAAAAAAAAAGAATCTCCAATTTTTACCACTAACTCTTGGGTCACACACAAATACACACTCATACACGCACTCATACACACACACTCATACACACGTACACACTCATACACACGTACACACTCATACACACGTATACACTCATACACACGTACACACTCATACACACGTACACACTCATACACACGTACACACTCATACACACGTACACACTCATACACGCGTACACACTCATACACACGCACTCACACACTCATACACACATTCATACAAACTCACTCATACACATACACACACTCATACACATACACACACTCATACACATACACATACTCATACACATACACACACTCATACATACACACACTCATACACATACACACACTCATACACATACACACACTCATACATACACACACTCATACACAAACACACACTCATACACATACACACACTCATACATACATACACTCATAAATACACACTCATGCATACACATACTCATACACATACTCATACACACACATATATACAGGGTTTTGCCGAATTCGACAAACAAGTTCAGAAGGGTGATAGTAGGAAGCATGGGGACGACAAATCAACATAGAACACGGGGGCGCAAACCACGTTAAAACGGAGTAATTCGCAAAAGCAGTTATGAAAGGTGTGGTGTCGAGTTGAAATGAAAAGGGACAATAAATAATAGACGTAAAGCATTTGAGCATTACAGCTTGACGTCAGAAATGCAACGACAAATGATTGTCACAGGAATCGTTCGAAGTTGCTGCTGCGTAGATCGTAGTACAGCCGACACCGACGGATGAAGATTTGCCGGACACGTTCAAGCAAATCCTGATGCCACCTGATACCACCTGAAACAACGAAGATCCATTCCGTGAGATCCTCCACTGGAATCCCCGGCGTCTTATACACAAGCGATTTCAGGTGGCCCCAGAAGAAGAAATCGAATGGATTGACATCCGGTGAGAGTGGAGGTCGAGTAACAGGTCCGTCGCATCCAATCCACCTCCCGGGATATGTACCCCATCTGCACCCAGGGCCCGAAATGAGCTTAAATCGGCAATGGTAGCATGGAAATGGTTACGCATCACAATCGAAAAATGTGCTAGTGCACCGTCGTGAATGAACCACACGTTCTAGTGCTCAATGGCCAGTATTTCCAAACTTTTCTCCCCAGACAAGTGAGAAATTTTCATACTTGCAGGTTTCTTCAACCCTACCACTGTACTTCAAATCCATCACATTCGTTTGACCGCTCCCCTCGTCTGGTTCATTGTCCTCTCGAAGGTTATTATTACCGAGATTTCCACCGACTGGACTGGGGTGTACAACTAGATGTTCAACGTTAATTTTTCTTCCCCATGCTGCCTACTATCACCCCACTGAATTTGTATGTCAAATTCGGCAACACCCTGTATATATTGACACCAAAACATACCTAGAAATAAGCAGTAAAAAAAAAACACACACACATACACAGAGAGACGACAATGGACAAAATCATTTTTTTTTTACACATTACAGATATCTCAACTGTTAAACTTTTTCCTATCGGAAGTTCCTCGAATTTTCGTTAATTATATGATTTGCGGTATTTAATAGGCTAATTTGTCAGATTAGGTGACAGATTCAATACTGCATCATCTCACTGCGAAATGTGTCAACATGCTAACTTTTTAGGGAACAAAGTTGTGTTTAAAATGGTGTTTCCCGTTAAGCGGTTAAAAGAAAAGAATTACTTATTAAACGATAAGTTGGAAAATTTATCATAAATTAAAGAAAATCTCTCGAAAGAAAGTTTGAATTGAGAATTACTATACACACACATATATATAATTTACTGTAATAAAATATAGGTGCTTCACAGGCATTAACTATCAAAATTACAGAGCATAATCCTTTCCGAAAATGGAATGTGTTTTATATCTTTCCTCGTGAAAGTTATCCACAGTTCATTAGGTAGACAACTTTATTGGAAAGATAATTAAAACTTAACACTTATATCAACCATTCAAAACGCCGCTTAATCTCATCGCTAATGTACCTTTAGTTCAGCACCACCGATCCACATAAGACAAATTAATTCACTTTAATTAAAAAGGGGAAATAACTTCAATTTTCTTAAAGCTATTGCAAAGAGAATTCTTCCCCGAGATATGGTTCTCCACAAAAGGAGACAATGACGAATTTTCAAATCCATATCTCAAGAGCAACAGAGGGAAAAATTTACAGGAGGAGAAATATTTCTCCTCTTCAGAGCATCGCAGTTGAAATAACAGTTCGGAATTAAATGGACCGAAGGAAAACGCTGCCGTTTAAATGGATCCATTTTGCGCATAAAACAACACAAAACGAACTCCTTAAATCGCATACTTTCGGAAATAATCCTCTTACAGCATTTTGCTTCTTATCTCCAAGAATAATAGCCGGGTCCGTTGTTTAAAGCCGAAATCCCCCCACCATTAAAATGAACGTGATCGAGCATAATATATTCCTCGCAAAAGCATGGACGCAATGGCTGCGAATAGGTAATTAATTTATAGCTAGCCGAGCGCTGTAAATCATAGTAAATCCCTCCCAAACAGATTCCGAAGGTATTCTAAATTTACAAAATTATATTATACCCCTTGACTGATAGCCCGGCGGGATTTATCAAAATGAGAAACTAGACGTTTATATTATTAATGGCCGACGATAATGCACGTTTAATGTTAGGATATTATTCCATCATTAAAAGCAGAGAGAGAGCTCTGGATGCTATGGCGGAGGTATTACGCTCATCGTTCGTTAAAAGGATTTGATGCATCCATGTGTTGCTCGTAAAGTCGCGAAATAGTCAGAGTAACGTCGCAACCCCCTGGATCGGTTTGGAAATTCGAGACGGGACCGTTAATTCGCTGACGATTAGGAAAATGCCTTTTGGCTGTGGGGTATGATTTCGATTTGGCTTTTAGGTTCGAATCGTCTTCGGATAAAATAACGTGCGGAATGGGAGTGGCGTGTGCTTTCGACGAGATGGGAGATTTGGATTTTAAGTTGGTTTTGAGTGCGGATTGAAGGGTGGTTAAATGAATTTGTCCGGAATCAGGCGGACATCGTGTTTTGATGTGTTTGTAGAAATTAATGAGATGCTTTGCGCATTTTATCGGAGGGTTGAAAGCGGTATAATAGTTATTTTACTGATCTAGGTTATAATAGTTAATTTAGTAAACTTATTAAGATATTTACGGTATTCTCTAAAGGATTTTTAATTACCAATATCTCTTAAAACAGCGTTTCTCAAACTGTGGGGCGCGCCCACCTTGGGAGGGGTGACAACTCTGCGAGGGGGGGGGGGCACGAGCATATTGAAAAGTCGAAAACAAAATGTTATTTTAAAAAATATCAATTTACTGAAAGTAGACAAACAAAATACATTCTGACAAAATAAAAAATAAAATACACATTTACACTGATATATTACACTTATAAATGCATCAGGGCTACACAATGTATTTTATAATTAATTTAACAATACCAAGTTAAGAACAAGTTTAATAATTACCACTGTCCCCATGGGATTGTTATATATAAAATTATATACAAAAATTAACACTTAATTTTTATGGTTTATAATTATACCTCGACTGTGATTAAAAGTTACGCGTTTCGCCTTCCAATGCCAACCGTTTTCCACGTAGGCGTGCGCATGTGATGTATTGGGGGAGGATAAAGAAGCAAATAATCTGAAATAAGTAAATCCTTCGCAAACATTGTCAAGGTCATTTTATTGCATTCCAAAACCTTCGGAATAAGTATATGGATAGTAGTGCACAGAAAAGATCGTACTTCGGAAAGACGTATATATACGCCCGGGGAAATTAACGCTTTGGCTGTGCGAGACGTTTATATACGCCGGTGGTACTTAAGAAGGGAGAAATATTATTGAATTCAATACATTGTTATTGTATGGGGGGGAGCACGAAGAACATTATGATTGAATATTGGGTCACAAATATTGAAACTTTGAGAAGCACTGTCTTAAACACTTGTAGAATAACATGATTATGTGACTCCGAAATATTTAATTAAGCTCGTGGGACCAAAAATAATACAAAACATGTTTCTAAAATCTATATTTATTCCAGAATGTTCAAGGAAGATGATGTAACAATGTGTGAATACGGTAGCGTAGAGTTATTTTTCCAATGAAGAGGTACTTCTAAACTACAATTGGTTTATTATTTTCTCACACCTAGTTTACAGTACATACTTTAGAGAAACACTAAAAAACATTTAAATTCTTAAAACTGTATATTCCAACGTTCTCACAAAGTTCTCGTCCCGCCTTTTGTTCGCTCTTCTACTACTTGTTGCTATTCGGCACTAACTGAACTTAGCGTTTCAGTTGCGCCCTCTCCCCTAAAGGGCTAGTTTTTCCGTACACGAGTTGGCTAGTCCTTCAGTCCTTTACAAAGATTAAAGAATTAAAACTCACATCAACTCTTACATCGCAACAATCAACAGAGGCAGAGTGGATTGAACTGGCTATATTATGGCGTTCCAATTTTCGGACCAACAGTAACTGTTCCTGTGCCAAAATTTTGATGGATCAAGTGTAACCTCCATCTAGAAACTACAATACAGGTTCAGTACAAAAAAATGGATCTAATTTTTAAAAAATCGTATTATCAAAGCTACTGCATATATTACAATAATTGATACATGAATGTAAACTAACTAAGGTATTTTTTACTGTTACTAATGTTCGATGTAGGATCCTCTTGTTACACGGCACACGTCCAACTTGTATAATATAGTTCCTTCCCTACATTTTGTAGTAGCACCCTCTGGTTCGTAATACTTCACAAATGCTTACTTGTCGTCCTCTGTTATTTGTTTTGTCAATTGCAAATGATACCGCTTGAAATTTAAATTTTTCGTAAAATTTTCCTTGCTATTTTCTAGGCACCCCAAATTTACTGGCGGCAACTCTCTTTGACTTCCGTGGATTTCGAGCAAAACTCTGGCTCGCCCTCTCCACTGCTTCTTCCGAGACGCTTGGCCAGCCACTGCTTTTCTTTTTTGCACAAGCAGCATATTTTCTTGAATGGATGATACAATTTTTTTATCCTACGCCCGTCTTCGGCATTTCTGCCATTAGTCGACAAGCAGCCTAATAAAATGATGACGAAGCATACAAGGAATTAAAATTTGTCTCCGTAGAGTTGTCTACAAAAACCTTTAAAACAATAGGGCATTATCTGAGGTGGTCACCATCCATTTTACCCTGGTTGCACAGAGGGCACCAAGCAGAATCCTATAGTCCAATGCGATGTAAATGCCTTTGCAAGTTGCCATGTCCAGTAAGTAGATGAAAGCACTCAACTCCAATAGATCGAGGCAGGGAACTGGGAACTCTACCACTTTTGTTAAGCAAGATATTCCACCTATTACCTGCAGCTGCTTCACCATACAGGGAGACTCTATTAATTTGCAGTTTACTGTAAATGATTCTTTTAATGCTACGCAGAGGCAAGGGTGAGTCAGGTTGGGACATGAGAGATCCCTCTTTAGCAAGCCTATCTGCTTTCTCATTTCCAGAAATGTTACAGTGGCTGGGAATCCACTGGAGGACAATGCTTTCTCTAGACTTCCCACAAGTTCAGCTAATTTCCTTCTACAGGAATTCACTAGAGCGTTTTCATTATATCTTGAGTTTATTAGAGAAAAAATGGCAGCTTGAGAATCGATAAAGAATATAATATTATGTTCAGATATTATGCTTCCCAATTTATCAATCGCAAATGATATTGCTGCTATCTCACCAACAAAATTGTCACAATAAGTTCCAACAAGATAACTAATACTGAAAGCACTAGAATAGGCTCCAGCACAAGCATTTTTAAGAGCCTCTTCTGCTGAACCATCTGTGAAAATATGGAAACCATTTGTCAAAAGGATATATATAATGTATAGGAGCAAGGGCAGCACTTTTTAAGTCACTTTGTACAAAAAATTGTTTACCAACACTCCAAACAAGATCCAGGTGGCTCTCCAAAGACATCTGGCACATAATAGGATAAACTTTGCGGTTGGGTGTAGGAATATCGAAAGTATCATAGCGATCATGAACAGTTCAAAGGAAAGACTTATGAGTTTTTAAACTTTCATTTATGGGTCTATAATAATATAGGAAATTGTTTCTCCTTTTCAACCAGGTTCAGTGCACTTCTTTGTCTCCTTTCACTCAAAGGTTCCAAATCTGTCTGGAGTTCCATTGCAGCTATAGGGGTTGTAAAAGCAACATGCTGTTTTGGAAAAGATTAAGCCTATTTTTAACAGAATCAGAGGCAGTTATGATACAATTGCAAAATGCGCCTGTTGGTTGGAGCTTCTTTTTCATAGCGATTTCTAAATACACGTTGCACCGAAATAACTGAAACCCCCGTTCATACTCTAATACGCAAAAACTGTCCTTGTCGCTATGTTTGGACTTCAATCACAGCATCTTGAATGTGCTGTTGATCATTAGTGAGAAATAAACTTGGTACATTTCTCTTTACATTCATTTATCACGTATTGTAATATTTGCAGTAGTTTAGAATAGGGGTACTCAATCTTTTTTCTGCTAGGCCGCATACATATGTTAGAAATTTCGCAACATGAGATTAAACAGGGAAGAGGGGAAGAAATGCTTTAAGATCAGGATAACATTGGAAGTTTAAAGTATGGAAAATTGATCCAAATATTATAACTTCCGTTTTGCTTTTTTTAATTTGTGAGGATTTATTACTCCTTCTTCCCTCTAACCCGGCTAGATGTGTGGGAGTAACTAATTGATCAGACGACATGATACACTTCAATTGTTTATTTGTCACAATATTCAACACAGACACAATAATAATCCAATTAAGATAAATTTGATCAACGACTAGAGGACTAAGGTGAGACCAGATAGCGTGGGGACAATATATACTACCATTCAAATATATTCCTACGATAACTTATAGAAAGCTCATTTTTTACTTTGATAGGGCGCTAATAATTTAACTCTCTAACTTCTACTTAAAATAGCACAGTACCTGAACTCTTGCAATTCTCTAACTATTCGACGTAGCCTTGATCACTAATAGTTGACTTCAGCATTTCTCAGAAATTACAACTTCTTGCGTCGTACACTGTTTACTTACAACTGCCGGATTGCTAGCTTCTCATTAATTCATTTCACATCCGAGCTATCCTCACTTCCGTAATTTTCAATTCTCACTTCACCTAACTCTTTGATTTTCTCTTCCCTAACTCTTTGATTCTCTCTTCACTAACCTCCTAAAACTCGGGAATACAGAATATATATACTAACCTTAATTTGCATCATCATGTTTTCTTGTCTTCGGTGAAAATTGGTCGAAAGAATTCTTGCCCTAAAGGAATCCCCAAGGAGTTAATAAGAGGACGCGTATAGATCCATCATAAATTATTATTTTTTTAATATTTTTTATTTTTGTCACTAGCACTAAATTAAAAGAATTTAAGAAACACTCCTTCTCAATTTTTGCATCAGTAAACGGTTTCACATGATTACTAATAATATAACAAGCTTCTTAGGATGTCTTTGTTACTACTGTGACATTATTACTGACAAAACACTTTGTTGCTGTTGCAAAGAATATTCAATAAAACCTATTCCATCCCCTCTTGAAAAAGGAAAAGTGTCATTGAATGATTCCTGTTTATCAGTATTTTTTAAATACGGCACTTTCGTAACACATCACACAAGAACTGGTCCATGTTTGTTTTTCACTACAAAACATTCAACCTCCTTCGAATATTTTTCGCTTGCAAGGTGTGAAATATTGTACAAAATTAATTCCACTCATAAAATTGTCGCTACTCCACTGTTGCCTGCTATCACTAACTGTAATCGTTACAAGATGAAAAAGAATATCTATTCGAAGCCGTACGACATCGACAGCAAAAAGAAAAATTGATATATTTGATTACTTGTCAAAAAATTTCCACCAAATTTTTAATACATTGACTTAAATAAAAAGAATTTCTCAGAGCAATGGGCCATGACCGGACCTCTTAAAAAGGCTCCGTGGGCCGCTGCTTGAGTATCGCTAGCTTAGAAAATATGATTTTCTAAAATCGCGTCCATCATTTGTGCTTACCTTGTATATCTGTAATTATAGAGGAAATTAATTTTCGCTTGAGTAAGTAAAGCACAATATTAAGGTAACCGACTACTTGCGACAACTTTTTTTAAGAAAATGGAGATATCGGGATTTTTCGTTGTTTTTAGATTTGCTTAGTACATTTTAAGAAAAATATGCTAAAATTAAGAAGAGAGAAAGAAATTATTATTATTATAGGGGGAAAATGGGTAAAAATTGACAAAAAAATAACATAAACGTGGCTCATTCTGTACCAAAAAGTTTATGAACAAATTTTAATTTTTTCAATTCTGATGTGTTGCTATGTTACTCAATTTTAAAATGACCTTCAGGATAAGAGATATTTTAACTTTTTCAAGAACTAGAGCACTTTATCTTATTTATTATATGAAATTGCTGGGAAAAAAACTGTGATTTTATTCACATAAGGGACTGTAAAGTTCGTAATAAAACAGTGTTTGATAAATTTGATGGTTAAAACACTTTTACTATTATACAAAACATACACAAAACATTTCACAGTTAATCATTTTCATAACTTTTTGAGCAATCGCTGTCCCCGTTTGAGCATTTTCAAACAAATACAATTCGAGTAAAACGCGTTTTTAAGTCTGACATCTTGCTTAAAGTAGTGGCATCTTCTCTTACTAAAACACTTATAGTTTTTGTTTTAGTGAATGGAAAATAATAAACTTGGTATTTTTACAAAGCTAATAAGATGGCCTATAAAATAAAATCATAAAAAAAATTTGTCAATTTTCAGCAAAATTCGCATTTTTAAGGGTAGTCGGATACCTTAATGGAAAAATTCTTTTTTCTCAATTTCATATGTTTTTGAAAGAAAGAATTGTATGCTTTCTATTCCTATTACTTATAAAATAAGGCAATAAGATGAAATAAACAGCCAAATACCATTCGATGCAGTTTAAATCGAGACAATTACGTCTAAAGTTATTTGCCCTCTGCCAAATATCAATGATTTAATGATTAATTACTATATCAATCTGTCCTCTGTCTATCATCCACATCCTGAGGACAGTGTCTAGAATGATGGGTAAATTATACAGTTTCGTATATTACAGTGTATAGTTATACTTATGCTAAGAATCATGGTTCAATCACAGATATAAACCAGATTATTTTTTTAAAAATTATTTCTATATTGTAATTAAGTTTTTGTCATTTGTTTTATACTTAAGAAATTAAACATGTAAAGGATCAAAAATTTATTTCGTTTTATAAATTAAACCAGCTGTTCCCCGCTAGCTGTATTTCATGACATTATAAAAAAATTACACATTCTTTTTTTTTTTCTTATTAACTATACTCCGAGAAAAAAAATTGGCAGTTATAGAGACTGCCGATAGAAGTGAGAACTTAGAACTTTTAGTATTAAAATTTGAAATGTCATAATGTTTGAATTAAAATTATCAACATCAATCTGGTTTTCACATCTATGGACACTCCGAGCAACAACTAAAAATGCATGTTTATATGGTTTTTTATTATTCAAATATATTACGGACTGTACAAGATCATGACAAAATATAAATACAATTCAATTGAAATAACAATTAATATACAATCATATCATTTATGGATAGTATTTGTATTTACTTAAATTTCAATGTACTTGGCTTTTAACATTATTTTAATTAATTGCATCATTGTCATCATTCATTTCACAACAATACTTAGACTTTTTGTACTTTCAATTATTTCATTTTGTTCTAAAAAAGATACAATAGGCTTACGGTAACTAAAGTTAAGAAAGGAAAATGTTTGATTCAAATTTATCTAAGTATCTCGTGTGTAAAAACCGCATCGATCGTCGTTTTATATTTCGTAGTACTGAGTATTCGATCATTGAACACATTTAAATTAAGTGTTTCATTTAGAAATTCAATTAGTGGTAGATTTTTATCATCTTCAAAGTTAATATTGAAGTCTCCACTTTAAATCATCTGTACATTATCATATATTTTTCGCCAAATCTTTTTTCGAGTATTTCAGAACGTTCTTTTGAATAAATCATCAAATTTTCGAATAAAAATTGTTGTATCTGTCTCATAGATTTTCCAGGCGAAATATAAACGGCAACCATTAATATGTATTGCCCATTCTCGGAATTGCAACGAGCAATGCACAGTATATACACATTGAACTTTTCACTAAATCCATTCAATTTCACTTATAAGATATACACAGCACTATACGTCAGCTGTATAGCTACAGATATACTGCTATAAGCATGTCGGTGACGCGAACGCACGAGATTTCACCCATCCAAAAAGTGTCTAAGGCGAACAGCACACTGCGCGTGCGCCAGTCAGAGCATGTCGGTGACGCGAACCCATAAGATTTTCCCCTACCAAAAAGTGCCCAACGCCGCTAAAGAAGTTTTCACTTCAAAAATCCAAGAAATCCGGAACCGAGTCATTCGGCCGTTTTATAGAAATAAACTATTCATAAAATTATTATTGACCATTTGGCAACACAAGAGGGGAGAGAGAGTTATTCACTACTTCCAGAATTTAGATACAAAAAAAATTAATCGGGTTCGTAATTCATTTCAGATAACGCAGACATCTGTGGTAGCTTTGAATGAAGAGGAAGAACTAATTTCGGTCTTTAATAATCGATATTTAATTTCAAAACATTCGCAAGAGTCGATTAATTCCTTTTGAATTAAAATTAGAGGTGATCTCCCACAATAGCCAAAAAAGCTTTAAAAATATTGCTACTTCTACATCTTATTTGTATGATTTCAGGTTTTCAACATTGACTATAATACAAAAACGAAAAAAAAGAGGAAAACTTTTAAATGTAGATGACGAAATGCGAATGACATTATCATTTTTTACGATTCAATAGAAACGAAATAATCAAAAATCATCAAGCTCAAATTTCGCATTGAATGTACTTTTATTATCAATAACCAGTTTGTTATCATTGTCGTACACACTATTTTATTTAATACTGAAAGTTATTATTATATAATATTTGCATGGTATTTTTATAGATAAGTAAAATTCTTTCAACTTTTATTTTATTGCTAAATTTTGGAATTGTTTTAAGTGTACCTCGACAAAAAAAAAGGATGAGAATTACTTGACTACTGCGGCCACTCTACCCATTGAGCTTTCGATTGTATAGAAAAGCATTCTTACACCCCTCGCCACTTTATTTTAAAAACTCAGAACTCGAGGTTTCTAAGACAAAAATATATTTATAGTTTAAGACCCTGTACATCCCCCCTCCACCCCTCGATTTCTTCATATTCCAGTTTTGGCGGATCTCTACGCAGCAAATGACTTGAAAAGAAACGGGTTTTTTTTATAGTTATAACGCCCCCGTAACCCTTGCCAAGCTGATTGGGAATCGATTTCCGTCGAACACGTTTTTAGCGAATCCCTATTCAACAAAAGAGAGGGATGTTTGCCAAATTTCAAGTCTATTGCTTCAAAAAAGGGAATTTTTTATAACGTTCTCGTAACCCCACCCCTCCCCTTTTTCGTGGGGATACCCACAAAACCCTTTCCTAGCGAATTTATACTCAATGAAAAAAGTTCGCCGAATTTGGCTTGTGGGTGTTGTATTTAAAATATGGGACTCTTTTTGTCTACAACGCTCCCGCAACCCTCCTTAGGAGTCGATTTTCGCAATTCCGCTCTATACGGAACTCTCAATGAAAGAAACATGCCTACAAAATTTCAAGTGTGTGATCTAATTGCTTCCGAGACCTCGTGAAGAGGGAATGAGTTGCTTTTCTCCTGTATACAGATAGATAATAATTTAACGGGGCTAAAAAATGATAACCTCAAGCTAGACAAGGTCCACTCAGCTTTTTATCCCTTCAGTGGGTCTATAAATGAATACTAAGCTTGCTTGGGAACTAAACACTATAGGTTTCACGTCAGACTGATCACCTGACTGGAGCCTCTGCTCAAGCACCTCAGTGCCCAAGGTAACGAAAACTGGGAGGACACAGTGGGACTTTCCCTTCATGAGCTTTTGCTCCACTGAGTTTAGTTTAGTTTATAAAAAATTTTATTAGTTACTGCTTTTTTATCATGTATTTAAAATTCTAAAATTTATTGTTATTTTTTTGTTAATTATTCAGAAATAAAAATGCATTTTTAATTATTGTAACTTCGTAGATGATAAGCTGCTTTTGAATACTTCAAAGCAGATCGAAAAATTTATTTTTGTCTTCCAATAAAATTGGAAACTATTTTCAATATTATATGAAGCTCTAAAACAATGCATAAAGTATTTTAATGAATGGTAATTAGGTGCAATTTTATTAAAATACCAGCATAAAAACGCTTGGAATATAAAATCTTTTCTTTTCGGCATAATAAAAGAAGGGGAAAAAACCCTTTTGTCTCGTTTTTTTTTTTAATTTTAGGTGCACCAAAATGTATTTTAAAGTAAATATTATTTTATTTGAGTTTTGTAAGATTTCAACTGAATTCAAATATTGTTTGTTTTAAAATGAAACACAAAAGAATAAATATTCAACGAAATAAAACATTGAAAAAACAGAACTTGTAACTCGATTGTATTAATTTCATTATAGAGTAACGAAAATAGTTTTTTTTTTTTTTTAAAAAGAAATACTGAAAGCCTTTTTGATGTTCTTTTAAATATCGAACATATGTTTTTTATCATCTTTCATTAAAATGAATTCTCTTTTGTATAACCAAACGATAAATAAAGAATAATAAAAATACAAATTTAAGTCTTGATAAATGGAATTTTTATTCTTTTCTTATGACTAATACACAAACAAAATGTACATCTAAGTTTGAGTAAGTTTTTTTATATGTATATTTTATCTTCAAACATGATTATTTTTTGTGTCTAGACGAATTATTTACTCAAAAACTCAATAACTGATTATTTCAGAACTTAATTTCCGAAGCAAATATGCAAAATTGATATTTAATTTGGAATTCGGGCTCGATAAAAATATCGCAGACAAAAGTGCTATCCTTTTTTTCAATGTTCCATTTTAATTTTTACGTAGAGGCATTATCTGAAACTTTTATTAAAGTTTAATGGCAAATTTATTTTACTTGTGTAAGACTTTCAAAATTATATTGAAAACTGTAATTACTGTTCATGCATAATAAAAATTTCACATACTTTGTAATCTTTTGTTTTCTTTTTCGTTCGAGATAATAAAATAGAATAACTATACCTCGTCTTAGAATTCATTTCATATGCATGTATATTAAAATTTAATTTATCTGTTGCTCAAAGAACCTTGAGGGGGGATTTTTTCAAAACAAAATGAGAATGAAATTGTTTTCCATTAAAATAATTACTGAATAGAATTGCATAAGACGATGCTAAGATTATAAAGGGCAAATGGAAAATTAAAAAATAATATATTCTGTAAAACAATTGAATTTTCTGATTTTGTTTACAAGAACATAAAAGATGTCATTTACATTCCATCATATAAATGCAAACTAATTAAATAAGTTAAATTTATAAGAAAAAGAACTCACCATGCTTAGAGCATTAAGTAATGTTTGTGAAAAATTCTATTTTATTTTCAAAGTAATTAATTTCATGTAATTGTGCATAATTTATTAGCACTAAAGCTTAAAAAAAAGTTTTCTTAACATCATATCACTTCAAGTCAACAACAAATATAGAAAATGCTATTTACCGAAACATTTGTTGCCAGATGCTTTTAATTTAATGTATGTATACGACAAAAAAAAATACTATACCACGAACTCTATCTAAAATGTAATATCTCTTATACAAATTTTGTTAAAAATAAAATAAGTGTAAATGTTTACAACTTTTCTTTGATGTTACATGTGTTGAGCTTATTTTTTGAAACATAATTTTATATTTTCGCTTTGTTTACAAATACCGGTAATGAAATCGCTTGCAACAAGACCGTTGCAAATGCTGAAAGAATTTTCAACTCTAGGTAAATAATATATGTATCGTATCCCCTTTAAGACTAGAAATTCACTAAAATAAAAATATTAAATCAAATCAATTTCTTCTATTTTTTGTAAAGTGAAAGTTACTATAAGTATTTTCTATGCTAAACCATTTCTCTTATGCTGTGAATAAATAATTTTATTGATTTATTTATAACTCTTTTAATGTTTTCTCAAAACACAATCAGGGGAAGTATGAACTCGATAAAAAAAAATATCATTTTCTTTCAATTACACAATCAATAATACGCATAAATAACTATACAGAAGTAATAATAATGATTAAAATAGGTAATAAGAGTTAATTATCTAATCTGCAATTTTGAAAGAAGTTTTTTTTTAATCTTGGCTCTATCGGGAATAATGTAGTCAGACACATGGGGCGAAAAGTTTTGCGTGATTGTTTTTAAAAATCACGAAGTTGTTTAATGTTTACGTCAAAAAGGAAAGTTTTGGGTATCTAGTTTTTACAATTCCTCGGTCGAAGAGAATAAAAGCCTGCCATTTCCCTAGGACAGAAACTCGATACATCACGATGTTGAGAAAGAGATATAGAGTGATTCAAACATTCCGACAACAAAAAAAAGCGTCAAAATCGACTTATTTTTTTAAAAATTGCAAAAAAAGCAAACATTTTACATTTAAAAAAACACACAAACACATATGTATATATTATATAGATGTGTGAGTGCTTGGCTGTAAGGGTGTGCGCAGGGACGTCTTAAGACACTTTGAGGCCCTGGGCCCCTATGCAAAAGTAAGCCCCACCTGAGATCTTACAAAGTAGACAGTATAGTACACTGCTGGCCACCGTAAATGCAACACCAAGAAATACAAGAGATAGCATAACAAAATTTATTTTGCAGATAACATGTTGACCAAGTATCAAATGATTAAATTTATAGACTTCTGTGAAGTGTAGTTCCTACCAGAATCAGTAGCCAGAGTAGCTGCCCTTGTTGGAGATCACCGCTGCCACACGCCTCGGCATTGATTCAAAGAGACTTTGGATGTGTTCTTGGGGTACAGCAGACCAAGCAGCTTCCACACGTTGCCAAAGTTGATCTGGTGTGGCAGCTGAGGGTGTAATCTGGGTCAATCGTTGAGCAACCATGGACCACATGTTTTCTATCGGCGAAAGATCCGGAGAGCGAGCGGGCCAGGGAAGCAATTCAATCTGGTGATCGACGAAGAACCTTTGGACAATGCGTGCCACGTGTGGTCCGGCATTATCCTGTTGGGATATGGCTGTGGCCAAGCCCTGAAGGTAAGGAAGGACAACTGGCTCCAACACCTAGGAGATGTAGCGCTGGCTATTTAAAGTACCGGCAATGCGTACTACAGGAGTGCAAGAGTGATATCCAATACCGCCCCATACCATAATACCCGATGCAGGACCATTGTGGCGGAGCATAACGCAGCTGTTCAGCATCCTCTCTCCACTGTGTCTCCAGTCTCGAATCCGACCATCGAGGTGTTGCAGGCAGATGCGTGACTCGTCAGTAAAGAAAACTTCATTCCATTCTGCGGCCCACATCCTTCTTCCATCGCACCATTGGAGGCGGAGACGTCTGTGGTTCTGCTTCAAGGGTAGACCAAGCAATGGACGTCTTGCGGACAGACCACTCTGCTGTAAACGGCGTCGAATGGTACGCGCAGACACTGAATGATGCGTTACAGACTCAATGTGCTGTGCTATGGTTCGAGATGTGACTGAGCGATCCGTCACTGCTATGTGCACAATTTGCCTGTCCTCCCGTGAAGTGGTGCACTGAGGTGGATGCGATCGACCACATTGGTCCCTCCTGAATCCAACGGTCACATATGCGCATTACAGTTGTTTGGTTTCGTCGAACACGACTACCGATTTCCCTGAAAGATAATCCACAATCTCGGTAGGCCACTATCCTTCCCTCTGTCGAACTCGGATACTTGATCAAAAGCTGATCGCTGTTTTCTACGAGACATAACTGATCATTTTTTTGAAAAAACCACAATTGCCGAACTTGAAATCGTCGGAATCTCCAAGCCTTAAATAGCGCGTTGAGGTGGCGTGCATGATGCGTGTCTACGCTGAAATTCTAATTCATCTCACCTCCGCTAATGCATGTTGTAAATTTCGTGTTATTTGCGTGCTTCCTTCAGGGTGTTGCATTTACTGTGGCCAGCAGTGTATATAGCAGGGATGGGGAACCTTTTTCGAGACGTGGGTCAAATTTGGCTCATACTTTTTTTTAATACTAGCTAGTGGGTCACTAATGCCCATTTGCATCAGATTTTAGTTTAAAAAATTTTAACTGAGCATTTTTAAAACTAAACATATTTAAAATTCAGTTGGCTTAACGAGTAAAAATTGGCGTAATGGGAAGTCTCTTTCTACAAGCATAACTCTAACTGAACATAACCTTACAAAAGTGCATTTTATCCGAAGAAAGTTCTTTAAATGTGGTTATTTGCTTTGGTTTGTCGATTTTTTTTCTCAACAAACAAAAGTAAAATTTTCACTTTATTTGTTATTTTGTAAGCACTTTTGCTTTATTTCAAATACTACATATTTTCATATACATTTGTGTAACTTTGCTATAGACAGCATTTAAATTGCTTTTGTGTCAATGCAGTGCTTGAAAAAATACAAATCGAATGTAAATAATCCACACAAATTAGAAAATCTAAAATAAATCCGTGTAAGCAAACAAGTGGTTGCATTGAAAGCGTGGGTCAGTTAAAAAGCTTGCGTGTGTCAGACACTGACCCACGGGTCATAGGTTCGCCATCACTGATATATAGATTGCTTTGTCAAATGAAACAAATAAATGTGCACAACTCACAATCTCAAAAACTTAGGCACAAACCGGCTCGACAGATGGTCGCATTTCGTCTAAAGGAGTTAATTAGTTGAATGACTTTTAGGGTATTAAGCCTAGGCCTAGACATGGACAACGGTCATCACATGATAGTGCAGTCTGACCATTTTTGCTTGCTGACATGCAGTTTGAAATTCCCTGTTTTTCGGAGGATATGTATGGGAATAATATTTGACCATTAAAATTATTCGAACCATGATCTTATTAAGACAGAGTTGAGAATGTGAAACGAGGCCCTCACCAAGGGCGAGGCCCGGGCCCAGTTGGCCATGCCTTAAAACGTCCCTGAGTGTGTGTGTGTCGTGTTCTGGTGAAACTAACGGTTTATCTGATTCTGATCTGAGGCTAATCATCCGATAAGCATTTTCGATTAATATCGTTTTAACTACCATAAAATTCGGCGAATAACGCACACTTTCAACAAAAAATGCGATCGGAATTTACAGATGCGCGTTATACGCCGGGTATAAAAGTGAGAGCTTTAAAAAAAAAAAAAATTAGCATAGAAAAAAATTAGATTTCTATTAATATTGAAATATTGTTTATTTAAAAGAAATGACACTCCTTAAGAACTTAAAAATGGTTGTAGTTCTAAAAGTATACTATTTTTTTTTCTATACCTCGTAATAATACTTCGAATAAATGACTTCAAAACATAAGAGCATTGCATATGTACATTTCAGATTTCTCGTAAAAAAGGGGGTGTGCGTTATACGGCGAACATACATAAAGAGGAAAAAATGCAGCTCGAAAGTTTAGGCGCGCGTTATGCACCGGATTTTACGGTAATTGTAATTTAGGAATTTAAAAGGTCAAATAGGAGTCAATTATTTCATCTATTTTGGTACTTTCAACTTGTCTTAGCTTTCAGAGGTTCTTTAAAAGGTACTTATATACACATACTACATTTGCTTACTTTCAAATTTTAATAGTGTAGATATTTTTATTAGATTTTTTTACTATTGCTATCAGTTAATTTAGATAAACATTGTACTACATTTAGAAAAAAGATTTTAAATGAGATATCACGCAATTATAGCTGATAACCAAACAACGATCACTTAGATAAAATATATTTCAGTTACTAATTGAAGTTCTCTTTTATAATAATGAAAAAAAATGAAAAATATAATGGTTAAAAAAAATGACTGTATTTTTTTCTTTGTTTAAAAATAGAACGTTAGGTATCTTTTTATATCTGTTATTCTGTTGAATATTTATGTTTATTTTTAAAGTTTTTTCTTTTTAAATTTCCTTATAATGACATGGAATTTGTTATAATACTCGAATATCATCTTAACAACTGTTCTAGTGCCATTTCGCTTTATAAGCAGTGCATGTAACTGAACAAATTTCATTTCTACCCACAGGTTTTACATAAACAAATCTCTTTAGTGTAATATCGCGTGAATCATACCATCTATAAAATATTCATTATTATTTAAATATCACTTTATACTATTACTTTAGACTTTTTATTTTATATTAATACGTGCTGTTACTATAATAACTATTTCAGTGTAGACATTGATAATTCTTTCACAGTATATATATATATATATATAAGAAATATAACAACATAAATACTTGCATATGTGTGATCTATACTGTTGAACATAATATATTATTACGTAAATCGGGGCTCGTAGATTTATTGCTATCAGCCCCAAAGAGTAAAATAGCTTTTTAAGAGCGATGAAAGTTATTTTCGGAAACCATCCTTAAAATGTAGGATACAGCAGTAAAATTCACCCAATAAATTTCAGAAGGTTTTCACACTTTCTACAGCACTCAGACAGAACTATTAGTGTCTAAAAATGCAGGTACATTGTGTTAAAGTTTATCCACACGCAACTAATCAGTCGTAGGCAAGTGTACTTTTCAGCAGTTGAAGTAATACTGTTTCAGTTTCGAACGAACGTCCAGAAAGCTGAAGGTCTCTGGGAAATGGAACGCGAAGCGTTGCTCCATCCCATATCTGATTAATTGAATGTGACCTGATGTTGAGGGGCCTGGATGAAAGAGACTCTCCTGATTGATTGAGAGTATGTGGCAAGGAGGCGTGGTCAGGGGAGTTGCTTCGGAGGCATCCGAAGTTGGCGGGGAAATCCTGAAGTTGGATGAAAGACCTGGTTGAGATTGGCTGAGAACATTCGGTGAGTAGGCACTCTATTGGCTGCCCTGTTGCATTGAAACATAGCAGTGGGGTGGGGGCTAGAAAGCTAATCTGCTGTTTCAGTTTCGGGCATGCGACTTCTATTTATAGTCTGTGAGGTAACCGTCCAATGCTTTCTCGAAAAATCTACTGACGTCATAGGTCATACCGTTATAGACTTATCCGATAATTGCGTGAATCATCAGTATGGTCACCAATTCGCCAAAAATAGTCGCCAACATGGTCACTGTCACCAAAAATGATGCCCACTTGGCTATATCTGCATTATTTCGCCAAGTTCACATTGAAACGTCATTATCATGGAAGGGATGACGTAGCTTGAGAATATTTCAGTTTTTATCATAAAATAGATGCAACAGAAAGCAATATTAACTTATTAAGCATGCAGATTTAAATTATATACACTATTTTAAGATATAATGGAGCATTATTTACACAAAATCCATAATAATATAAATTCAACGTAAATAAATGCACACAGAAACAATTACATAATTTTCACCTTCAGCATCTTAAGCATTAAATCAACGCTCTGGAACAAACTTTCCCAACCCGAGTAGGGCAGGATTAAAGAAGATACCTGCGAAGAAAGAAAATACAAAAGATACCCTTTTAGACAGACTGATTAATACCGCTATAAACTCCCCCCACTCTATTTCCCTGTTTTTCTCTGACACTTTATAACAAAGTAATTAATACAACGTAAAGAAAAATTAGAAATGTGTTCCAGCAACACCACCAAAAGAAGAAGAAACAAAAAATAAACATTCACTGCGTTAAATACGAACTTGGAAGTTTGGTTTTCTAATTTGCATTTAGGCTGCGTAATTGTTGGCAAACGACCTGAAACGTTTCCTCATGCCTTGTTACCTTCCTCCTCCCCCGCCTCGATCCCGACAACAGTTGAAATTTTAATTTTCTAGGGGAGAAAATAATTAACTGAGCAAAAATTACAAACTCCAGTGAAAAGCAAAATGTCGACCGGTGAGACGCGGTATCATTACGCATGCGAAAATAAATATCTCTTTTCCCCCGTTTCACACTTTTTGCTGTTTGGGAAAATCCCTAAATGCAAAATGAAAAATCCCCAAGCGTTCGTCAAAAAGGGAAAAGGGACGTCATTTTCACCTGAAGGGGGGGGGGGGTAATTGAAAAGGGACATAGTTAATTTATCTTGAAAGTTATCATGTTCAAATCTAAAAATTGTTTTAACGATAATTAATCTTATTGTTTATATATAAGGACGAAAAATGCATTTATCTAAAAGAATATAAATAATTTGCTTACTATTTTGAAAACAAATTCGCCATAGGAAAATTTTTACCATTCTACTATCGTATTGAAATTAAGACCCGGTTTATATAAATTAAATCAACATCTGTCTCTGTTCTATTTTAGGGATTAATTCTACTACGCCATTTTGTTTTTCTTTTCATATCTTCACTTGATTTCTATAGAGAGATCATTTATATCAACATATTTATTCAAAATAATAAATGCTTAAAGGTGGAAAATTCCAAAAAAGGAAGATACTCATTCATATTTGCATATCAAATATTTAATAAATTTTCCTCGGTTTATAAACTAACATCGAATAGAAATTAGTACGGTTCGTCTATTAAGAATTTTTTTAAATGTTGAAAGCAGTTCACAAAAACTGAAACATACACATTTGGAATACTTCGTTTAAAATATATATGTATGTATAGTAGTTATCATCTGTAAATTTTGAATGTGTCTTGTATGATTTTCTTATGATTCATATAAACTCGTGGCAACATCCAGGAATATATTTCTTTTTATCGTCTGAAAATAAATTCGCTTTTATTACGAGAAGAATTTTCCCTTATTGTTAGTTTATTTTACAAAATATCGAATGTAATTGAGTAAATTTTCTTTCCACAGTGACATCTATGCTACAACCACTTATATATATATATATATATAGTGTATAAATTTCTTTTCTTTATTTTTAACTAGTTATTGATTGACTGCCTAATTTATACAGTATTTGTAGATAACTCTTAGACTGAAAATTTTCTTCCATATTATTATCTCTGCTTTAATTCGATAATTTATGAATTCTAATTTTTCTGGTTATTTAATTTATTTGCTGATATATAATCGTCTGTTGTCAAAGTTATGCTGCATAAGATTGGCATCGTTTGTAATTATTCTAATTATGTTTTTTTTATTTGCGAAAAAAAAATTGTAATGCATAATTGACGCTGGTGGAACTTAATATGCAATTAATTTCTGTATATTTTCGAGATATTATCATTGATCTGGAGATCTTTTTGATCATTTGAGTGATTATAAGAATAAAAGGCGTCCGTGGAATATATGGCTACTATTTACCACATTTTCAAAAGTTGCAAGAAGCTTTTAAAGTCGATGTATTATTCAATAACATGTTTGACGGGCGCTCAAAAACCAAGGTAATGTTGGCTGTTTTCTTTTATTGTATTGATGTTATACATTATGAATTTATAACAATTGACCTAACCAAAAATAAATATTATTATTTGAGTGTTTTGCGCCGTATGTGCTGGAATCATAGTTCGATTGTGATTCAAGTAATCGAAGTTTGATAACTTGTTCTTCAGTAATGTTTACGAAGTTCGATTTCAGTTAAAATATGTCATCTCATCAAAACCCAAAACTTGGTTATTAGTAATTCAGTTTTTATATTATGTTTTATGGGATCATTTCTATATTTGTTTTTTAACGACAAATTTATATTAAAATTAAAACTTTTTATTCTATTTAAAATTTATTCTGTATATTGATTACAACACGTCTTGACAATATCATGAAGTTAACAGAGAATTTGTGATAAAACTCGGAAAGTTTGAGGCTTCTTTGCCAATTGTTTCTGTTTCCACGGTGACCTCCCGAACATTTTCGATTACTTTTACCAAATTTCCTGAAGTTAACAGAATCGGAAGTGGTGTAAGGTTTCCTTTAAGGCTTCTTGCCGATTTCCTTCAGGTTTTTTAATTGATACATTGTCGAGATTGTACGGTAAGACAAAGTTTACTCGAAAACAATTTTTTCCATCAATATTTATGGAATATTTTGTTAACGTTACGAATTGCTAATGTTCTTGATTATTTTCAATTAAATCAGAATGTTTAATTCACTGTTACAAAAATAAAATTTAATTTACTGGAAGACACGATTTCAGTCTTAATGGTAGATAAATATAAATTATGAAATGAATCTATAAGAAAATCGTACAGTAAGATGCATCACAACATCGTCAAGTTATATAGCTAAAATGCTAATGCAGTATAAATTAAGGTTTCCGACTATCCTAAAATTGTGAATTTTTTCAAAAATTGACAATTTTTTATGATTTTATTTTATAGGCCATCTTATTAGCTTCATAAAAATACCAAATTTATTATTTTTCGTTCACTGGAACAAAATATTTCGTGCATGTTCTGTATAATAGTAAAAGTCTTTTAAACTTCAGATTTATCAATCACTATTTCATTACAAAATGTACAGTCCCTCACGTTAATATAATCACTATTTTTTTAAGGAATTTCATGTAATAACTAGTAAGTGCTCAATTTTTGTAAAAATTAAAATATCTCTTATCCTGAAGGTCATTTCATAAATGAATAACATAGCAACACATCAGAAGCGAAAAATTGAAAATTTGTTCATAAACTTTTGGTACATAATGGGCCACGTTTAGGTTGTTTTTTGTAAATTTTGACCAGTTTTTCCCCCATTTTAGTAATAATAATTTCTTTTTAATTTTAACATATTTTTCTTAAAATGTACTAAAGAAATCTAAAAACAACAAAAAACTCCCCGTATGTCCATTTTATCAACAAAAAAAAATTTGAAAGTAGTCGGATACCTTAAAATGTTATAATCCTTTTCGAAAGATGGTGATAATGTAAGGAATTTTTTTCAATCTTGCTAAAAAGTAATTAATTTGTTGTTTACTAGCGTCGCATTTCGTGGCTACGCAAGGGCTGTTGGCGAGGGACCTCATAATATTGAACCTCAGTTAGGTTGTGACGGATCTATACGCGTCCTTCTATTAACCTCTGGGGAATTCGTTGGGCTAGGAAAATAAACAACCCTTTTCTTAAGAAGAAGCCGTGATTTGAAAATCAAGTTTATTATATATAGTTCAGTTTCGCGTGCTAGAGAGGTTAGTTAAAGTGTGACAAAGTCAAATATTAGAAAAATGCATATTCCAAGAGAGTTAATAAGTCAGTGTGAGGATAGGAAGTGTAAGACTTCCAAGAGTAATTGAGGGGGGGAGGGGGTTATAGACAACAATTCCCGTTACAGAAATATTAGACTTGCACACTCGGAATTTGGCATGTTTGAATATTTCGTCAAGTAGAGACCCACTAAGAACAAGTTTTTTGGAAATCGACTTATAAGTGGGGTTGCGAGGGCGTTATAGAAAAATAATCCTCGTTTTGGAACTATTAGACCTACAGACTTGGAATTTGGCGGGCATTTATCTTTTGTTTTGAGTAGAGATCCACTGAGAACAGGTTTTACAACTTCCAAGAGGGATTACCGGAGCATTATAGAGGCAAATTCTCATTTTTTAACCTATCAGATTTACGAACTTTAAATTAAATTTGGCAAGCATGTTTATTTTATTGAGTAGAGATCCACTGAGGGACAGACTTTGAGTAAATCGTCCCCATAGTGGAGTAAAAGATAATATTTAGATAATATATAATTTTAAATACATTGATAAATGAGGGGATTACTAGGTTATTCGCCTCCCCACCCAGTATAGTGGTTATGACAGTGGGGTAGCTTCGAATGGACTTGGGTTCGAATCCTGAATAAGGCATGGCTGTATCTTCGGGAAAAGAAGTCGGACTTTCGCCTTGACAAATGGATTCCCGCCTCGAATGGAAAGCAGCTCTCCCCATCTGTTCTATGCTGTGATCATTGTTTGTTTAATAAAGTCTGTATATTCTTCTGAGATTGCACTGTATCTTTCTGTTTATCTATCTTTCATATGTATCCTAGGTGGAAAACACACGGCAACAACCAGGTTATTCAGCTCTTTTTATTTGTTTTACTTCTCTTTTTTTTATTTTGTAATTCTTCCTTTTATAGAGTTTAATTTTCAAGTTACTTTAAATTATTTAAAATATTTATTAATTTTTGATGTCATGGAGTTTTTTTTTTTAAATTTTATACTGCTATATTTTTTTTCCATCCATGCGAAAAACGGGTATACCTGTTAGTTATTTGTAATAGCAATGTTTTACATTGACATTCATGTTTAACCCGTTTTATGAATAATCACTGTGGATAAAATCTCTACTAAATAAGGAAAACTGCAGTACAGAAGAGTATTTGATCTAAAGAAGAAAGTACTCATGTTAGTTTTGTATTTATGGTCCTTTTTACATTGCCTTTTTACAAAACAAGTCCACATTTCTCTCTTCATAGTTTAAAAATCTTTCATATATATATATATATTGACTTGCATAAATTTATGTTCAACCTTTTTTTAGAATTTTGACATTTCGTAACTAAGTAAAACAATAATCTTAATTCCAAAAAATTAAATTCCTTTATAATTCAAAGCTAAAATGTAACTCAATATTTTTAAGACATTGTACTTGCAATAATAATTAAGGTTGATTTTTAACAATGGCTATAACTGAAACCTGAAATAGCAATTAATACAAATGAATAAATAAGAGTACGTGAAAGAAATTGTATCTCTTGTTTTGTTCTTAAACCGAAAAATAAGCTAATTAAAGATTCATATAATTTTTTTATGGGCGAAGAAGTTTTTCTGTTTGTTCCAAGTGAATTATATTTAAAAATATTTATTTTTCTATATTTAGCTTTGATAAAATATTTTTCCTGGACGAAGGGATTTAAAACATACCAGAGGGACCATCTTTATTTTAAATTTCTTTTAATCAATTTGAAAAGGTGTTAACACCAATTTAAATAATAATCATAAATGCACTAATATTTAGTTTTAATTAAACCAAACACGTAAAAAACCACAGTGTTTTCTTAAGATAATTTAATATTGTCAATGTGCCAATTTAAATTTTAGTTGGTTTTTCCTCAAATGAGCTTTTCTTTTTTCCCTGAAGCTCAGAAAATTCCCTACCGATTCCCCAAATCAAAATGAAAACACGGAGGGAAAAAAAACTTCTACTTCAACTACCATGATCCTATTTTATCTGGCAACTGAGTAGCAAATACAATTCTGCTCCCGCTACCAGAAAAAAAAATGCAGCTGAATAAATAAAAGAATAAAAGCATAAAGAAACAAATTCAAGCTGACTTTTAAGAGTTATGCAAGTAATTTTTTAAAAAGAACGTTTTATTAATTACTCGCTTCAGCTTATTAAAAGTAAAGAATTCTTATAAGAATCTTGATTAATTGTGGCAATAAGGCATAGAATGTTGGAAAATTACTTTCGAGTTCCAAAAATTTCTTTCAAAATTTTCGAGGGAGATGTTTTCTTTGTTAACATGTTGTAACTTATTCAAGCTGCTGCTTCTTTTTTTTCCCCGCCGTTGCTTAACAAAAGATTCTGGAATGTTATTTGTCGCCACATTAAAAATTAAATGAGATATTTTTGAGTTAAAAAATAAAAGAAAAAGAAAATTCTAACACCAGATGAATACTTGTGGTGTATATTTAACTGTGGGTTAAACAAAAAACTGCCCTGTGCTTATTTTTGATTTGACCAAAATGTCGCATTTAATGAGACAAATACGTTTCTAGAAAATTGGATTTTCTTAAAATGCTCTGTTTCTCCATGTTTTTTTCCCCTCTGCCTTTGGTTACGTGACGGTTGAGGCATGGTGCGAGTTCCCTTTTTATAATTTTTTTCCCTTTCTTGGGGAATATAAAGAATTAAAATTAATATGTATAATCCTGCAAAGCATAAAATGTATCAAGATTTATTCCTGCAAGTTTTTGAAATGAAAAATGTTTATTCCTTTCCCTCTTTTTTCTTGCTTGCATTCATTCGTTATGATATTAATAAGTAAAGAACAGATTTATTTTATGCCCCGCAACAAAACAAAAAAAGAACGTTTGTTCGAATTTTCGAATGTTTATCCTTTTTTTTTATGAATTTTAAATTATTTTTGTGAAATAATATTTATTTGTTTTTAAAATTAAACTTTTTGATTGTTTTTTCAATAGAAAAAATTCATTATTCTAAAGAATTTCAAGCGAATAAAAGGAAATTATTTTTTTTTCAAGTTGCTGAATTTTAAATAAGAAAAAATATTTTTTATAATTAACTTTTGTTATAATTCATTATGTGCATATCACAAAATCAAAGCTTTGACCACATTGGAATGTTTAGCGTTACTTGTAATTATAATACGAGATTTTTTTTTTAAATTTGTTCCTCTTTTCAATTAAATTTTCACATTTCTTATTAACAGGATAATATAATCTTTCTGACACTACAGTTTAAAAGGTCCGCAGTATACAACGGCATTCAAAAATTAAGAAACAAACATATATTCTTGGATTTTTTAAAAAAATACTTGACTAATTCAAGTGAAATTTGGTGCAAAATAGTTAAATGTATTACTTAAAATATGATAATAACAAAAAGTAACGAAATTACTCATGATCCTATTTATGCTCATTAAAACATGATGATCTAAAAATTGTGATAAACGTGCTGTCACGTTTATCGGTGTTTATGGGTTAGAATAATCACAAAACAATCAGAACCATAATCAGAACAATTCTAATTTATTATTCTTTCACTTAATTTTTACGACCCAGGGTAGGAAATGCACACTTCTATAAAGTATAGGAGCAAAAGAGCACGGTTGAAAGGATACTTGATATTTAATTACAATTCAATTAACTTACTCTTAGAACGTTTTGGTTATCTATGGTCTAAATTACCATAATTCCGTTCTCAGCTATTCGACCTCTGGTCGTTCGTTCTTAATCTAATCCAACTTATTGACTAAATCGTCAATTAGCAATCTTTAATTATTCAACAATTAATCGTCGAGCAACTCTCGATTAGCTCCGATAACACTAACTGCAAACTTCTAACTACTAACCACTAACTTCGCGTACCTAAAAGTTAATGCTTAAATATCATCCTTCATTTACATAAACCGTGTCTTCTTCGGCGGGAGAAAGTTTTCAATAGAACAACATTTAAATGAAATAGTTTACCACAAGAGGATAAATAAGGGGCTCGTGGATAGACCCGTTACAAAATGATGCAGCAAAATGGCCCTGATGGAGTATTTAACATGAGGTATGATCATCCTTGACAGCAATGCAGATAGCATTCATAACAGATGCTGTTTATCAAGTCTTGGGGCAATAAATTCCATCTTCCACTAAGGCGTTTTTTTTTAGTTCCTGGAGTGTTCTGGGAATGGCTAGTGAGCAGCAATTGCTCTGTCACGAAGATCCAAAACATTTTCCATGTGATTTATGTCTGGAGATCTAGTTGGCCACTTGATCCTCTGAATATTCTCAACTTCGAGTAAATAGTTGATCAGCTGCTGATTCATTGAATGTGTGCGAGCATTATCATACATTAAAATAAACTGACTGCTATCATATAATAAATGTACCAACTGCCTCACTCAAAGCAGTCAAGATGCTTCCCTAATAAAAAGGGAACTCCCTGTGAGTGGTATCCAGCGTAACACCGACTCAGACCATAACCCCACCACATCCACAGTGGTCCATTTCCACGATGTTGGATGGAGGGTTCCGAGTCTCTGGTTCTCTACATTTATGAACATGTCGAGAATCATTCTTTAAAGGATGTACTGAGAGATCCCTTAGTGTGAGAGGATCAGGAGGAAGATTAGCCATAGTCTACACAAACTTTGTTTGTTGGCAATTCTCAACGAGAACTCAGATTCAACAATTCAACTAAGAAATGCACAGATTACTAAGTATGTGAAGCAATCGTGGGGTAGACCAGATACTAGGAGAATTAATAGTAAGTTGGATCACTTACGTCGAAGCAATACACCTTCTAATTCAATTCATTCAAATCTAAATTTAATGCTTAATTGACCAAATCGTCAATTATAATATTTATCAATTAAGTAACGAAGTTCACTTGCCTAGCTTCACACTAATCAATAATTGCTATCCGTAGCCGTCTAACCTATCTCTCACTCTCTCTCTTCTAACTCGAAAGTTTAATCTTTATATACAAATCTTAATTTACATACTTACATCTTCTTCTTCGAAGGACGGCTTTCAATAGAATTAATTTTAAAGGCCCATTTTTCCCTGTTAATAAGAAGATCCCGAGTAGATCCGTAACAATTGTTCAGACTGAATCTGGACTTAGAACGCTGATCTACTGCTTACGTGCCCAAGAATGATGATATTTATCCATGTCATGTGCGCTCTTCAATGATCTAAAGTGAGAGAGATACAGACTATCGGTCTCTTGATACAAAACCTTGCTTCCTTAATCCTATGGTAAATAGTAAAACACGAAACTGAGCTGCGAGAAGCAGCGAAGAGCTCACTTCCCAGTTGAGTTGTGGTAATTCCTGTATTACAGCCAAATAGCGGTCATTCTGGCTTGTGGTGACTCTTGGGTCCCCTGTACCTTGTTCCTGTCTCTTGGGAACTTGTTCCATAAGACAAAATCTACTTTTGTCTTATGGAGACAAATATACTTTTCAGGAAACGTTGAGGCATCTTGTTACCTCCTCTTGGAGAAACGCCTTTTTCCAATTTCCCAACTGGTCTTCAACGTAATCCGTCATCTAAACGTTGGTTTTGGGCCATTATTTGCAAAAGTTTCAAAAAAAATTGTAAACCTTTAGAAACACGAGCAAAACTATAACTAGCCGTAGTGTCAGAAGTACCTATATAATCAGTTTTTTTTATATGCAAAAGTGAGAGAGAGAGATCGAGTTGGCCAGATACTTAAGAAAAGCATCTTTTCTTCATGTTTGCTAATTTTTGATTGAAAATGGTTCTGAATAATCCGTGAAAATGTGTTTGTTCCTTAGCTTTTTTCACTCCAGTGTAGTTTTTATTGGTTCATTTTTCATTGTATGTCATTTTTCCACTTATTAGTAATAGAATGAGTTCTGTAAAAATAATTTATCACTGAATTGAATTGAAGAAAATTATCCTGTGCCACAAAGAAATTTAACTGAATGAGAATTGTGTATTAATATTATTCTGCCATTACAATAATGATTGGTTATGGTGAATCTTTTATATGTTCTGATCTTTACTTTCTGTAAATAGTCAAGCAATAAATGTGATTTTTTAGGTTAAAAGTTTCTATACATTTGAGTTTCCCAAAGAAACTGGAATGAAAATACTATTGTAGATATCAGGTACTTGAAAGTCTTAATACCAGGTATTTTTGCTCTTTTATGTGTACTGAAAGTTAAAATTAAGTTAGAATTTTATTTTAAAATGTGTTGCTAAATTACATGATAATAATTTCCTTTCTTTGACTACTTTATCATAGCACGTTGTTAACTTAGCAATGCGTATCTTTTTTTTTAAATTCAGATTTAGAGTTTATACTAACTTTATAAAAAGTTTTAAAAAAAGGGTTAGTGTCCAGATAAAGATTTTTATTAAGAGGTCTATGTGAAAACTTTTATCTTAAAAACTAAGCTATGTTGTTAATAATTGATTAAAAATTCCTTATATCCAAAAATTGAGGAGGGGGGACCCTATGTTTTGCATTTCAATACCAAAACGAAAAAAAATTCATCGGAATTTTTAAAATTTTATACCTACGAAAAATAATTTAAAATCTACAACGTAATCAGTTATTTCATAGAATACTTGTCATTACTTCTTACAAATTTTACTTATGAAAGTTTCCTCTTTCATCAAGGATTTTTTTAAGTGTATTAGTTTCACAAAGTATACATATCCTGCGCTTTTGTATTCAAAAAAAATATTTCTTTAAAGCTTCTGTTCTAAAATAAACCCTTATTTTGATACTCGAAGATAATTAAAAATCTACATGTTTAATTTCTGAAACTTTCAATTAAATATATTCATTTTTTTTTTCCTGTTCTATTTTTAAATACGGATTCAGTTGATTATTCAGTTATTGGATGGTGTATTCTATATATATATAAATAGACCTGTACTCCAACATCCCATTTTTCATTACCACCTTACATCCTGCATCGTTACCTATTACGTTGGACGTAATTGTTACTTAACAAACACCTCACTCCCTAAACCAAAAAGATTTACTCACCCACCCACCAAATCTTCAAAAGACCTTTTCCCGTTTTCAGGACAGCAGTCCAGTTTTATTACTCACGCCATTCGTGAGTTGGAAATTTACACATTTAAACTTAAATTACAACTCTTCTCCCTCCCACCACACTGGGCCTGTCACCGAGCCTAATTCAGGGAATAATTACGGTTGTTAATTTGCATGTTAATTCGAACTTCTGACGCGAACATTCATCACAGGAGTTCATTAGACTTTAAGCGACTCCAGGGACTGCGATTGTGTGTGAGGGCACCCAGTGCCAGGGTGAAAGGGGGGTACCGGGAGCACCCCTTGTTTAAATGGTGCGGAGGGAACCGTGTCAGAGAGTGTTAAGGGTGACTACTTCCTATTCTTCCTCACGGTGCGGTTTAAGTGATAAATCAAAGAAAATGAATTCGAGCTGTAACTGGTAATCAAGATCGATATAGATTTTCGAACACACTGAACCAAACCGAATTCAGTTTACAGAGCATGGGCTAAATGAGTTGGGGGTTGTTATTTATGATTTGTGTCGGGAAGGAGTCGCCTAAGAGGTGGTTAATCTTGTTTAGTCGCTGGTTTGGGTTTGGATGAGGTTGTTAATAAACATCTTGGGTTTTAATAGGTTGACACTGCATCAAAACGTAAGGAAAGTGTTAAGTTCTTAACACAGCATTGGTGAAAATGTTCAAAAGGTGACATAAAAAATGTCACATTATTCAACTAAGGACACTATTACCTCATTTATCACCAACTTGGCAAATTAAATTTTTGTCGTCACCTTGAAATGTACAGTTGTAGCCATTGATGAGAAACTTGTGAGTCCGAAACAGAAATACGAGCCATTGGCGCAATTTGGCGTCTTTTTATATCCTTCGCCAAGAGTGTTTATTAGCATCACACGAGAGCTATTGGTGAAATGGCCAAGGAGCAGAGCTCACTCGAAAGGGATTTAGAGCTACAAAGCAATCCCCCAGGAAACAACCACCCCCGCATTCAATCTTTATTAAGCAAAATCCTAGTTTACATTTTTTACAGTAGAACACATTATATTTTCATATTACAAATTAAAGGTACATGAAACGAAATGCGTATGTACTTGCAAGGTACAGACATACAAAGCTAAAAACAATAATAAAGAACATAAAGGGTAAGAGAAGGAAAAAGAATATACATTATTTGAGCATTCTTGCAAATATATCAAAAGTAATAAAAATATAAAATACAAATGCACGATACAAAAAAGAAGGGGGAAAAAGACAGGAAACGTTTGGGGAAGAAAATAAGAAAAAGAAAGAAAAAAGGGGGGAAAACGCTTGTGAGACCGCATAAAAGTACCGATCCAATCCCATCTAAGGAATTTGATCCCGAATTGTAGAGGCAATTTTAATACACATGATTTCAGTTTAGAGCAGTGATTCCCGAAGTGGTCTATATGGACCCCCAGGGGTCTATGACGACTTGCAAAGGGTCTACGTCAGCGGGAAAATATTTTGGGGGTCCATGAGATGCAAATGGGGGTCTACGATAGTGACTCTCATTTAACCAGATCATGCATTAACTTTTAAAGAAAATTTAATCAAGTTGAAACCAGATTAACTTATTTAACAGACATATTTACTAAATTTATAAAGAGGTTAATTTGCAGTTCCTAGGAAACAGCATAATTTTTATTAAAACAAGGACTATCATTTCAGCGTTTTTAGCCAGAATTAAGCTAAGGGAGTGTAAAAAATATACGTCGCAAAAATTTCCCCAGTTTCTCAATTGGTCACAGACAATCTGCCATGAAAATGACGTCTTAACCTATGTTCAAAATTTGAATGTCCTTTATTCAGATATTGAAACTAGATTGGAGAATGCTTTGTCTATGGTGATACCACAGTAGGCAATAAACTCATATGATCACATCGAAAAAAAATGCCAGATTACGAGAGGAACTGATTGGAATAGACTCTAACGGAGACCTTGAAGCAAAGTTTAGAAACTGATGTCAGAGAGAGCCTGTTTAGCTTTAAAAAGATGCTCCTATTATTTATCCCGAATTATGGAATATCGTGAGAAAGTTTTTAATTGTTTTTCCTAATGAAAAGTTTCAGTGTAGATGCGAAACTAAAAAAAAGACTAGACACCAATAACGGATGAGATTTAGGGTTAAATCTGGCAAAATTAATGCCAAATGTTGAAAATTTGTTATTAAAACACCAGATTCATACCTCCAATTAAAAGCATTTGTTTGTTGCTCGGTTATTTCATGTAACAAAAATTTTTAGTATTAATTAAATTTTAATTTAATTAATTAACATGTGCTTTTTGTGTTTTAAACAATATATTTCACTACAGTTTGAAATTTAAATCTTTTAAAGTTAGTAGCCCTATACCTGCTGTCAAAAAGACATTTAAGTTGATAAATTTGCAAAAAATACATATTAGGTATGTAAGGGTCTACCGAAAACAGAAAAATATCGCAATGGGTCTATGAGACAAAAAAGTTTGGGAACCTTTCGTTTAGAGTGAATGGATGGATTTCTAATGATACATTGGAACCAGGTTTTTTAGCATTTTGAGATGGAGAGACCAAATGAAAATCCTTAGTCAGAGGACATGCGAACACATAATGGTTGTGACGGATCTATACGTGGTTCTACTAATCCCTTCATGACACTTTTAAAAAAAAATTTTATTTCAACCAACTTTCACCGAGTAAGAAAGCGTGATTATGCAAATGAAGTATATTATATAAATTCTGTTTTCGCGAGTTTGAGGAGTTGGCAAGTTGGAGTTAGCAAAGAGTTGGCTAGTGAGTTGGCGAGTTACTTTGTTATTTGAAGATGGAAGGATCGTGGAATTATTAAGAGATTTTGGAGTATGTCCATGAAAAGAATTACTAAGAGTGGATGAAATGACAGTGATAAAATCCAGATAAAGATCTCCTGCAAGTTTCAAGTGTAGGATCTGCTTCATAAAAGTACAGGTATCGTGAGCCTTGTTTAATTAGAAGTTAGCTTATTAGTGTGCGACGTAGTTCATATTGAGCGTGTTTAAGCTATCGTGGATTCAATCGAGGGTCCGTAGTATTATCCCCGTGTTATTGAATCTCACCTCCGCGCTGTACTATATCATCAATTATCTTAATTAGATTGTTATTGTGTCTGATTGATATTTTGGTGTCAATAAATTAATTAGATTGAAACATGTCTAGTGATTATTCAGTATCTCCCACACACCTAGCCGGGTTTACAAGTAGACAAGGGGGTTCAGATGGAAGCAGGAACCGTCCGGCATTACATGGCCAGCGTCTCAAACAAATACACAAAGACAATTGGGAATAGCATTTAATATGAAGCAATGTAAATAAGAAACAAATGGGTTGTGGTTTGTTAAGAATTGCGTGACGTAAATGGGGATTGATATCTAAACTGGGTTTGGGAAAAAAAGCCAGTATTAGAGTTTGACCACCAACTGTCCCAGTCCTCGTTTAATTTATTTTGGAGGCTTTTTTAATGACATAAGAGTGGGGAACGGGAACACTCACCTCTGCACCATTAGTAGTAGCTACTTTAACAAAATGATCTGCAATATCATTAAAAAAATTATTATTATGAGCCTAACCCAGAAAATACTGCAAAAGTTGCGGTACTTAAATGAAATTAAATTAAAGTTAATTCCTAATTAAATTAAGAGAGGCATATTTATTGTTAGGACTTTAAACGAAAAGAATGGATGATAAACTATCATTGTAAATATTAATTTTAACATTTTTAGCAACCACCCACAGGACGGAGAATCCGATTGTGGATACTTCCGCTTGGAAAACCGTATTGTAGGGTCTTAATTTGAAAGTACGGGTCCCATAAAGGGACCCCCGATAAAAAATTCACACTGCGAACCTGGTCTTAATCCCTATTTTGGATCCGTCGGTATACACCTCCCATTCATTTTTTAGGCCCCTGCAATTTATTAAAATTAATAATTCTATTAAGTGCTTTCACAGAATGAAGGGGAATAAAATCTTGAATGGGATGGCAATCAGTAATATTATTAAATTCAGGGTTTCGAAGTTTTCCCATTTGGTATATATTTAAGAAAAGCTTATTACCATAAAGGGAAGTACCAGACGTGATTTGAAAGGCGTTTGGGGGTGAGGTTCTAAGGCCCTTAGGGATTTTTAAAAGAAAAATTCTTTGAATAGCGTTAAGTTTTTAGATATGACGAGATGTGAGCGAGCCACCCAGATTCCCTCACCATATATAATGATAGGTTCAGTCACAGTAAAGTACCACAATTTCGAACAACGGTCAAGTGGTGAGAATGACATCGATCTGGCCTCTCATTTTTAAAATTTCCACACCATGTCATTGCGAGGATTTTGTGACATAATAGATTGAACGTGCATCAGCCCATCTAAACAGGTCCTCAGTGACATCGATTTTGATTTGATTGTTACTGTGAAACAACACGAAAGCTATTGCCGGTGGACCTCGTAAAGTTGAACCGCGGTTAAGTGACGAGGGTGACACCTCAGCTGGTATCTAACTCTCCAAACTTCCAAACCACGCCAATGTACGGTCTTTGAGCCACGTGCATCAGCCGCTCTAAGCAAGTCTTCACAGGCATCAAAGGTCGAACTCGCGACTCGACAAAGCCGTCCTCGAGTTCGTGACCATGGCCATTAAACTATTGCGACCACTTCTCCTTCATTAAAGATGTAAACTAACCTAAGAGCCTACCCATTTCAAAAATGCTAAAAACAGAAAGTGGAGAAATTAAAGTTTTTGCTATTCAATCATGTAACTGTTTTTAACCTCGATCTTTTTGTTGCCATTTTATTGCTTTAAAAGTTATTGAGTAAATTCAAATTATTGTAAGAAATTGTATTGCATACATCGTTGCTGAATTTCATCAAATTATCTTTCGTAAAATATTGTAAACTAGCTGGCATGGCCCGGCGTTGCACGGGCTTTTACCGAGTGCATACATATGTGCATTGACAAAAAAAAACGTACAAAATGACAAATGAAATTCATATGAAAGTGTCTTGTTTAACATTTTAAGCTACCTTTTTTTAAAAAAAAAATAATAAATAAAGATAATCTGTTTTATAATATTCCTCAAAAATAATATATAGATAATTATGTTTTTTGTTCATTATTTTACATATGTGTGTAAAATGTTTCATATTCAAGAAATATTTTTATAAGATGTGGTATGTATTGAAGAAATGTATTACAAAATTATATCATGTTCAGTAAAACACACAAAGGAAAAAATATTTTGAAATTAAAATTATTTTTAAAAAATCTAACTTTAGAGAATGTTTGAAGTATCACTGTAAGGCATAGAAAATAGGGGGGGGGGCTGGAAATTAATACTGAAGCATATAATTCATGAACATTGCTTTTATATTTTTTAAATTTCTAGTGGATGACATTTGATATTAATACAATTTTTTCAAACACTAATTATGTTTAGTTCATTATTTTACATATGTTTGTAAAATATGTTTAATATTCAAGAAATATTTTTATAAGATGTGTTATGTATTGAAGAAATGTATTACAAAAATATATCATGCTAGGTAAAACAAACAAAGAAAAAAATATTTTGAAGCTAAAATTATTTTTCTAACTTTAGAGAATGCTTGAAGTATCACAACAAGGCATAGAAAATAGGCTGAAAATTAATAATAAAGCATATAATACATGAAAATTGCTTTTATTTTTTTTAATTTCTAGTGGGTGACATTTGATGTTAATACAGTTTTTCAAATATTTATTCATTAATTAAATTTAAAAATGATAACAATGCTTGAAGTATCATTATAAGGCATAGAAAATATGGCATACAATTCATTAAAAAACTGGTAATTATGTTTTGTTCATGTTATGTATATTAAGAAAGTAGTACAAAATTATATTATGTTCAGTCAAACAAAGGAAAAAATATTTTGAAATTAAAATTACTTTTGTAACTTTAGAGAATGATTGAAGTATCATTGTAAGGCGTAGAAAATAAGGCTGGCAATTAATAATGAAGCACATAATAGAGGAACATATTTTTTATTTTTTCTATGGAAGTTATGCCATATGTGCATTGATAAAATAAACGTAAAACATGACAAATTAAGTTGATAAAAGTGTTTCATTCTTTTCAAAAAAGGTAGTTTTAAATGTTAAAAAAATAAATGAAGATTATCAGTTTTACTATATTTTTCAAAGATAATATACAGCTATTTCATTGGAAAACTGGATAATTATGTTTTGTTCATCATTTTTACATATGTATGTAAAATATTTTTCATATTCCAGAAATATTTTTATAAGTGGTACGTAAATGAAAAAATCTATTACAAAATGATCTTTCGTTCATTAAAACAAAGGAAAAATATTTTGAAATCAAAATAACTTTTGTAACTTTAGAAAATGCTTGAAGTATCATTTTAAGGCAAAGAAAATAGGCTTAATAATGAAGAATGTATATATATGTTATGCTGAACTATCAAAATGTAAACAGAAAAATATTCACATCACATCTAAATGCATTAAAATTAACGTAAATGACACTTTATTTTCTTCTCAGCATAAAAGTTAAAAAAAATTCTTTTGAGTCAAGAATTAAAAAGATTTTGATTCATTTCTAAGCTAAGATTTCCACACAGACCTGACAATCTACCCCCAAACTCCTCTGAAATCAGGAACAGCCAGGTTGGCCAATCCTGACTGGCACGTCCCAGAGGATAAAAATAACAATATTTCAATGGTATAAAATTTCCTGAATGAAATCAAAATCTAAAAACTGCAATAATTATATAAAAGAGTGAGCTTGTGAATCGTGACACAGTTATAAAATCGCAATATAATAACTCACAAAATATAACATCATCTATGCAGCTATTTCACGGTTAGTTATGTTTTGTTCATTAGTGTACATATGTGTGTAAAATATTTTTCATATTCAATAAATATTGCTATAAGAAGTGGTATGCAAATGAAAAAATCTATTACAAAATGATCTTTCGTTCAGTAAAACAAAGGAAAAAATATTTTGAAATTAAAATTACTTTTGTAAATTTAGAGAATGCGTGAAGTATCATTATAAGGCTCAGGAAATAGACTGACAATTAATAATGAAGTATGTAATTGATGAACATTGCTATTATTCTTTTTATGGAAATTATGCTTATTTAACTGAATATGCCTTTTTTTAACATTTTAAAGTACATTTAAAAAAACATGACAAATGAAATTGATAATAAAAGTATCCATAGGTTTTATTTATGTAACATTTAAAAGTACCTTTTTTTAAAAAAAAAGAAAAAACTAATGTGTGTGGATCCATTAGCCTGTGCATTAAATATTATATTTAAAGCACAGTTTCCAGAGGCGATGACCCTGTTCCACAGTATGCAAAAATACTTAGCTGATCCACATAACTGATTCCTTTTTTTTGTTAGATTTATTTACAGATTAATGATGTGATTTACAAACTAAAATTTTAACTGTTAGCTAATCGACCAAGGGAACAATTTTATGTATAAGAAATTCAAACATGGATTTTTTTTTTTTTTTTTTTTGCAATTTTGTATTTAAAATCCAATTTTAAGAAATATGAGTAACATTTTATGTTTTTTTACGTTATCAAAATTTTCGATTGTGTTTTCTGTTGCAAACAATGAATCAGAAATATTTTACTAACTTCACTTGAGATTCAGAGATTTTCTGAAAAACTAAAGTGAACAGAAAATTTTAAAGATTCAAACTACTTATTAATCATTTAATAATGCATTAAAATTCGTTAATTTCTAACTTCAACTAAAACTAACTATTAAAATAGAGGATTGTTTTACATAATATATTTAACCATTTGTCGATTTTTTCTCTAAATAAACATTTTTTTTTTTGTCTTCTTTTATCCGTTTCTGTTTTAAAATATCTTATGAAATCTTTATCTTATTTTAAAAATTTCAAATGTTTGATGTTGTGAAATTTATCAGCTTTTGCCGATGGTTAGAATTATTTTTTTTTTAAATATTCGTTAGCGAAGATGAATTTTTATAACATTTTAGTATTTATTTTTTCTTCTAAAATAAAAACAAATACAAATTTAAATATAAATTTTATTCTAGCTATGTAGATACGTGTATTTAACTGTGATTGTGTGAGTATAGTAGATATAAAACATCAATGATTTGTGTGTGGAACTGATTATATTCAACATTAAAAATGTGATTTCAATATGTTAGATTCCGTCTTCAATTCTTTTTTATCAAAATCTTTCCCAGCTATCTATCATCAAATAGTAGCTTTAGTCTCATTGATTTTACATTATAACTATAAGAGAGAAGAGAAAAAAATACATTCTACTTTCAAAAAAGAGATTTATCTGTAAAAAGTTTTAAAAAATAGAGTTTCGAAATTTAAGATTAATACACACTGAACAACATTCGAAAAACGTGCTTGATTTCAAAGCATAAATCAAAATTCGCTCCTAAAAATAAACTTATAGCGCTGTATAAATCTTCCGAATGGATATTTTCTGTTGGATAGGATACGCAGCCATTCATTTTTTGAATTAATGTGTTTTCTAGACTGATGTGCATACTAAAAAGATGACCATGAAAAATTCACTTACTCGGCTTCTTTTAAAATTCAATCATTCTGAGCCATTCCATCAATTTTCGATACTTATTCCTATTTACATTCATACGTTTTGCATTTATAAATTCAGTATTTACATATTTAACACATTTATATTATTTTATTTAACTTATTCATATATATAATTAACATTAATATAAAATTTATATTTGTTTAAATTAATAAAGAAAAAAATTAGCTTACACACTACAAGTTTTTTATTTTACTAATTTATTAAATAAAATATTTTAAAATATGTACATAAATTTGCTTTAAAAATGATTAAACTTTAAATTAGAAATACTATAAATAATATTTACAAAACATTCATCTTGCTACTTGTTTTGTAAATGCATTTGTTGTCATCTATAACACTGCTTCTCGACCTTTCTTTCGCCGTGGATTGATCAACGTTTGATATTTTCACAGCGGCCCACTGATAGGGAGGGGGTCGTGATTGTTATATTTCAGATTGTTTTATGTTAATAATTTTTATTTAATTGTGTATTCAAACATGCCTTCAAAATAAAATTAAGTTACACCAAAAAATGAATATAAGGTGATTAAACTTGGAATTTAAACATGTAATATAAAATGATTAAACATGGGAAGTCACCCCCCCCCAGAGAAATACACCACAGTAAGTAAAATGAAAATCATGTAATGTTCCTTTTACGGCCCAGTACTATTTGAACCACGGCCTGGTACTGATCCGCGGTCCAGAGGATGGGGATTACTGCTCTGTAGGAAGATCTGTTAGATCCCTTATACTTGAATCTAAGGACGATTTTCATTTGTTGTTAACACTTTAAGAAGATGAACTATTTGCTTTCCGAAATATTTTAGTGCATTGCGTTTTTTCTCAGATTTCGTTATTGCTCTTTCGGTTTTGTAAGTCGTTCTCTTTTTTTACTCTTGATGTTCAGCTAAGCAAGTCTTCGAATCTCTTTGGAATTTTAGAATGCATTCTGCATTCGATGCTCAAAAAATAATTTTCCGGTCTTTTTCCCAAGTTTAATCCTCTCAGAAATGGACTAAATTTTTGCGACGTCATAGTCACATGATGAATGCAGTCACGTGTTTTGAATTATCAGTTCATTGTTGCCAACGTTTAATTTTAGCAAAAGCTTGTTTTTCAATAAAAAAAATGTTTGTTGGCAATAAAAAAGTACATTTGTAAATAAAATACACTTGTGTGATTTAAATATGCCCGTATAACTTAAGAATATTTTATTTTTATTTTTAAAAACATTTTTAGGGATCTTAATGCTTGGACGTCTTTATCCAGCTATCGAATCTGAAATTATGTCTGGATTTTACATGTGCAACAAGTCTAATGTCAGTTGTGAATTCAATAGAAAACACGTGTTTCATTTATCACGTGGCCGTTATAAATTTAGCCCATTGAATTAGTATTTAATCAATTGATCTTATTGTCCTTTTCTGCGTAATAATCATCAACCTTAAATCGCGTTCGAGTAAACTAACCACTATAAAGACTCTTTTTAATGGATCTTTTTATTTAAAAGCCATGGGGGGAGATTGAATGATTAATTCATGCTTCTAAGTGTACAAATCATTTTTAGTTTTCAGATATCAAAGACTAAATTAAAAGTGTAAATATCTAAAGATGGGATAAAGTAAAAAACTATTGAAAATATAATCTTTATTAATTTATCAAATTATGATTAAATTGTTTAACAACAAAAACCTTTAAGAAAGATAAAAAATTGCTTGTTGTTTTAAAAATTTTAATTTATCTTATTAAGGAGTGCAATTTGTTGAAGGTAAAGAGGCTCATCGAAGCCCAATGGCTGAGTGGTAGAGTATCACGCATCCAAGCCACAGATCCGGGGTTCAAATCCTGCGCTGGGCAAGGTCGACTCAGCCTTTCAGTGGATCGATAAATGAGTACCAAGCTTGCTGAGGGGTTTCCTCGTCAGACTGACTACTTGACCGAAACATCTATCTGCACATGCGCCCCCTTGCCTAAGGTCACGTAAACTGAGATAGGCATAAAAGGACTTGGGCTGTTGCGCCACTGAGTTCAGTAAGGATGCTTTCCACCGTTCACCATAATTACTCAGTCTAAATGTTGAATCCGGTTGCGTCTAAAATTGTGAGATTGTAAGTCACGCACATTTACTTGTTATGGGCTACCGCTTGCACGAGTATTTAAAAACATACGCTATAAATTGTGGACTTAAATAGGTCACAGGTGGGGGCCTAATTTTGCATAGTGATACAGAGACTCGAGAAATCTTAAGACGTCACTATTCTCAATTTCAAGATGAAATCCCTTTCGGAACAAATCGGGGAGGAGGGACTTTTTTTAAGACTGTGTTTAACCCTTTATCTACCGCCTTATGATTTACGTCAGTTTTTTTCATGCAATATGCTTTTTGAATCAATACATTGAAAATTAAAGGATATACATAAACAAAATACTCATATTTGGGAAATTTGATCCATTAGAGCTAATTAATTAATTAAAGATTTTCAACTGTAAAATTAATTGCATACACTGTTCACTTAAAATAAATAGTTCAAATCGCTTTCTAAGGTCTTCATTAACATACAGAAAAAAAATTAAATTCCTTTTGACATTAACTACTTTTCGGAACAAAAATTACACTCTTCGCAATCCGATCAAAATGTCAGCTTAAAATGCAACTTCTGCTGTAAAACTATTCGCTTTCCCCTCTAAAATACTCATCACAGAACCCGTGCTGCGATATATCTTGGAAGAGGGGATTTAAAAGAATATTCCTGCTAAGTATCATCATAGTATTCTTAAAAATGGTTATTCTATGTAATTTGAAAGTGAGTGGTACTTATAAGTACAGTCGGTAGATAAAAGGTTAAATGCAAAAATGAAAAATATTCAATAATGGAAAGAAATTGGTGCAAATGGTCCAACAGGTTGATTTTATTTAACCTTTGTGTCTTTTCCTTAAAAGAGCTATAACATACTAAACGTTTTTAAGGTACAAAAATAAAATCACATATTCATTACATAAAATTTACACATATATCAGTAATCTACAAAAGGAATCCTATTACCCTTCAATGAGAGCCTTCCATTAGGAGAGCGTTGATTTAAATCTCTCCAAATTAGAACTCGAATATCCGAAGTACTACATAAACAAGTTCCGTTTTATACAACTTGACATATTATCTGCCTCCACTGACATGAACGGACCCCTCACTACATTGGGCGTCCAATGAGTTTTTAATGGACACTTTCAACGCATTCCCCAGCAAAACTTTTACAAACTATAACTACAAACAATAAAGCAACCTCTTAAAAGAACGATAATCTGCCCCTCAGTCCACATGATGGGACCCTAAATCTTCCCTTTTCTGTTTTACGATCCAAACCCGAAAAATCAGCATTTTCAAGGGGTGAGGGGGTGCTTCGAGGAAAAGAATTACGCATTTGACGCGCAGAGTGATTTTTAATGGATAGCTTTATATCACTGCAAAGGATAATTAGCGGCCTTCTAATTTTGCAAAACTCATTACACCCCCACCCCCTTTCGTTCACCGTAAATCAGGGATGGATGGTCACAAAATCTCTCCCCTCGCTTAATTAAATGGCTCTTAAATCTCGACAGCGTTTCAGAAAAGTAACGTTTACGACGCGCATTGTCGTGCATTTTGAGGGTGCTGATCAACGAGCCGGTTGGAAAACAATGCCCGTTTCCGTACGACGCCGTAACAATGAGGTCGGCATTTGAAACTTCATTATCGTCGATACCCGTTAAGTTGTCTTCCTGAACAAAGTAACAAGATCGCGTAAAAATAAAGCATTCTGGTACTTACTGTCGAGCAATAAAACGTTAATCTACAGTTCAGTGGTTTTGAAGAGGTTTTTCTCTACGAGAGGCTGCTGTTTTTCGGGTAATGGTGACCGAAAAGTGATAGCTGGAATATGAGTTATATTTTATCACATTGGTTATTTTGTGTGTGTTAAAATTTCATCTGATCCTTTTCATTGTACTTGAACTACTTAATGGTTTTTTTAGAAGGTGGTTGAGATTACTAATTTGAGCAATTCTTTCTTCCAATAAAGTTGCCTCGTCTCTCGCCAAAAAGGAGCCATAAGCTCGCCAAAAGAAGCAATTATCGTGCCTAGTTAGTAAACGTGCATAATTTCCAAAAAATTATATTAAAACCTAATTAAAAATTTACTAAGATTTATATTTCGAAACATTTTTTGATGTTTACCTTGGGGCTGTGATCTATTTCATTGTTTGTAAGCAACGGAATGCCCAAATATTTTTCTTTACTTTTTCTTTTTTTCAATTCCTACTATTAGCTCCCTCTCACCCTATATATATATATATATATATATATATACACTGGTGTCCAAAAGTTAAGCATAATTGATAATTATGTGAATAAAGAAGGAACTGTAAATCAGAATGGCGGGAAATGTGATATGCGAGTGTAAAATGGTTATAAAATAAGGAAGAAAATCAAAAGAATGATAATAATTAATTTTATTATCCAAAAGTAGCAGTTTGAAAGAATGATGAGACCTTTGAACACATATCGTTGCTGTAATTATTGATGTGTAAGTAATTAATGCAAATTATTACACGTTTTTTTTTATCTTAAAAGGACATGGTAGGAGTTACACAATTTTTTTAATTTAATGATTTTCATAATTTTTTTGGTTGCCGCCTATGTGTATGTATAATGTAAAACAGATTTTATTCTCAAAATTTTTACGAAAAGCTAACCGTTTAATTTTTTAAGGGAAAAACTTGAAACGTATAAAGTGATTTGAAAATGCTACTCCTCCTACAAAAATGAAAGTACATATATGAAAATTTGATTTAAGTACGTCAAACTTTGTACAACAAAAGTTGGTATGATTTTTGCGATAACATGATTGGTATTTGTGCAATACTTTTTTTTATGAATATCCTTAAAAAATGTGTAAATTCTAAATTCAATTATTTTTTTTAAAAAAATAAGTATTTTTCTGATTGAAAAATGGCTACCAACTTTTATTTCATGTGCTATTAGCAACAAATGGGGGGGGGGGAGTTCCAAGTATTAGGCACAATAAGAAAAAAAAGCCTTAGCATTTTAAATTAAGACAAGCTGGTCATTTTATTACTATATTATAAGTCAGTTTAAAGTTTTGATTTGCCATTAGGATGTGAAAAAACAAACGTAAAAGTTATCACAACTCTGCCTTTTTTAAAACTTCGAGCTTTCAAATTTTGTGAGTTTGTAGAAAAATACATAAAAAAAAAGTAATTTAGGCTAAAAAATTTAGATTTGATTTTCTGACCGATTTTTGTCAATTGAATCGTACTGTGGCCCTTCAATGTCTTGTTAATAATGTATGTTAAAGGTCATTTTAGCTCTGCAGTTGGCTTTTTTTACGTTATCTGTTATAATTTTTGTATAAAATCTCTTAAGATTCCAAAATTCACCATTAATATAGTGCCATGGTAAGTCTAAAATGATAATACATCATCATTTTGTGATAAGACATTTGTTTTACAACTTTAGCTTTCCTTGTTTGGATGTTTATTTCACCGTATAAGGAAATAGTTATACAAATTCCAGTTAAAAACTATTTTCAGAACTTAAAAAAGGAGTTGAGATGAATCCGGTTCTTTACCATTAAGCGCAAATATTTTAAGTAAAGTAATTTAAAAAAAGAAACATGCTTTTGGACGATACTATAATAATGAAGAATTGGAGAATTCTCAAATATGGGATAACAAAAAATGAGCGATAATCTATTTAAAATTTCTAGCATGCATCATAAGCACATTCATAACAAAATTTTAACTAGGTTAAAATGTTCGCAAAAAATATTGATAATGTCATTACTTCATTTTTTCAAGAGTGTATTTAAATAAAAATTAATCTTCTGTTCTATAATTAATTTATCTTCTTGTTTTTTAGTTTTATAACTGTCTTAGAATATAATTTGTTTCTTTTTTAAAAAATACTTTTATTTTTAAAGCTTAACATTTTTCTTGGGAATTTATTTAGTTTAAGATATAATGAAAACAATTAAACGTATTTTTCTTTCATTTTATCAGTACGAAATTAAGTTAAATACAAATCTTGTAGTTTTAAATTACTATTAATTCAATTACTTTTTTGTTTTTTTAAGATAGTTATTATCAAATAAAAACAGTCAGAAAAAAATGCTTTATTGATTTCAACTGTAAAAAGTTGTCTAGACAAATCTAGGTTTCACAAAAAGATAGTCCGTAATAAGAATTTTTTGCACAAAAGAAATACTTTAATTAATTTAAAGAAAAGATAATATATTTATAAACTAGTTACTATTAGTTTCATTTACCATTATCAACAATCAAAACTAATTTTATCTCCAGAAAAATAAAGAATTAAAATAAATACTTGAAATTCGAATAATTTATTACTTTACAAATATCGAATGAAACTATTCCAAGACACTGAAAATTTGATTAAATATTTTATGTAAAAGAAATAGTTCTAAAACACAATGATTTAAAACAGTGTTGTTGTATGAGGCAAAGAACTTTATTAGCTCTTCCATTATTTGAGATGTATTCGAAAAAATTTGTTTATTTAGATTATTTTCATCTTTTCGTCATAATATTAATTAAAGAGACAACGACATCTGAAATTCAATCAAAAATCATCAACTTATTCCAAGCAACAGATATATACTTAAGAAAATTAATGTACAAAGAAATGCAAATAAGGTCCAAAAACAATATCCGTTTTCATTATGTATTGTTCTCGAAGTGAAAATGGTTCTTCTAAATATGATTAAAAGATTACATTTCTCAAAAATGCAAATATCTAAATCTAAGAAATAAACTCGCAAGAAAAGTCAAAACGAAATGGCAACGGGATTATCGTTTGTTTATTTAAATAAGAACAGAGTTATTTATTCTCCACGTTAGGCTTAGCAGCTCGCGAAATTTCTGACGCTACAAAACAGTTCTCTGATTACTTTCCATTAACTGCATGCAAAATCGAAAAATAAAACATTCTACACCGTCAACGTTCGCTACGAATTTACATTTGTTTAAAAGAGAGAAAGAGGCACTGAAAATAAAAGGAAAAGAATGTTTAAAAAAAAAAGAGTGAGAACTTTACTGTAACAACAACCGTAACTGAAAAATCGTTAGAAAACTCATTACGTTTAAAACTCGTTTTATGTAGTCCATCAATAACGGCCGACTAGAAACTATCAGGAACAAAAATAACAAATTAATGAAACCGTAAAAGAGAAAAGGTAAAGATGAAGGGGGAAGGAGAAAAAATCAACGTATGTGTTCTAGAAAATCTGGCTGCTTCTTTTACGCTCTTGCGTCCACAATATTTGGTCGAAATTTAATTTCGTACATTGCAACAATTTATCAAAATGCAATCTCACTAAAAGCACGAAGACGTGAAATTGCAATGATTGTAAAAGCTAAATATCAATTCATAATAGGATTTTGAAAAGCATTTTAAGTTTTCCATGAAAATGAACAGTGTAAAAAAAAGTGGGTGTTTATACTGTTCAAACTTTGGAGGAAATATTAGTTAATTACTATTCAGATATACACTGTTTCATCGAAAACATTATCTTTATTAAAATTAGCTTCTCTGTTTTTATTTTTAACTCCGCTTGATTCAAAAGTTAATTGGTAAGCGCAAGCGCATGCAACTTATAAAGAGCTTATTTCGACGGCAAATGGTTTTATTCAAATTAAAAATATAATATTTTACTTGAAAGTTTGAAGTTGAAATGAAGGCTTTTATTTATTATTAGAGTTTCGTTTCATCAATTAATTGAGTAAGCTTACTTGTACAAAGGGAAGCTTCCATGATATAATTCAATAGATAATGCTTTCAGTTAAAGCAACGTAAGATTACATATTTTATTTGTCTACAATCTCTATTAATTATTGAAATAGAATTCTTCGTCATGTAGCATCACAGAATTCGTTCTTTGTTTGAGTTGTTTAATTCCCCTTTCTTCTGAGTACTAATCATCCGTTTGCGAAACATTGCGAGAAATATTTATTTTATGATGTAATAGGGAAAAATGAGTTTGTTTGGAAGGATTTGAAATTTTAAATAAATAATTAATAGAGTAGAAAGAGAAAATGTTACTGTGTTTACAAGATGGTACCTGGAAAATGTTTCGAAATGAAATAGTTATCAAAGGAATGAGGATTATATAAGAAAAATGTAAAAGGAAGCTTGCAAGAAAAAAATTATTCAGTTGAATGTAAAACTTTCCGAATAATTTTTAACATTTTATGCTTAAATGAAGAAAAATGTAAGCATTAATTTTTTCCCCCGCTAAAGAACGAAAAAAAGGAAGAAAAAAGATTAACAGAAATTTAAAAGTGAATAAAATCTTTTCTTTTTCCTCTTTAAAAGGTAAAAGCTTTAAAAGCAACATTTTCGTAATTTTTTTAGTTTCTTAAAATAAATTGAAAATCCCTATTGTTTTAAATTTAAATGGGAAAAAGTAGTCGCGACTAAAATTATTTGAATAATAACAGTTTTACTTACGGACTAGGATGGACAGATGACTAAACGAAGAGATATTGACGTATATATGTTACCGTTAGAGTGTGAAATCCGTTATTTCATAGAATAACTGGGTATTCCATGAGATAACTAGACAAGTCAGTTAAAGTATATAAAATTATTGAATTCTACGATTTAACTAGGTATTCTATAGAATAACGATTACATGATCGTTAAAGTATGAAATAAAGCACTCGAAAGTTCTTTGAACTGGTTCTAGCTGCTTTTAGTCAATTTTGAACCCCAATCTAAAGTGTCATCACAGCAATCCTTGCTCTAATAAGTAATGAAAAGTGAAATAAAGATATTTCATAAAATTTAAATTAATAGTCTCTTATAATTTTGTTTGAAAAAGTTAACACAACGTTTTTATGAAGCAACAGTTTTGCTTCCCAGCATGTATTTTTTTTATATAATATTTAAATATAACTATTTTTCCAACATATTCTTTTTTTTTTATTTTCTGTTTAACTGATGTTACCAATATGAGCAATAATAAATTATATCATCTGATTTTCCTTATTGTTTATCAATTAACCATTCGCAATAGGGATAAAGTGTATTTTTCGAGAGGTTTTAGCTATTTATGATCAATTAATACACCAGCTAGAAAAAGTCTGCGTTCACCCATAACAAATCATACAACAAAGCTAACATTTAATAGAAATATAATTTTTTTTTAACAAAGTTTCACGAATTTGCTTACTACTATTTAAGTATTGATCACGCAAGAATTCGTTAATTTTGAATTAAAATTACGTAAAATAATGGAAGTTTTGTAGCAAAGCACACGAATAGTAGGCAGAAAAAGCCTGCGTTCACTACTTGAATATTCTTGATTCCTAGAATTTTTATCAACAGGCGTTATAGGTTAACAGAATTTTTGCATTCAGTTATCAAGTAAAATAGCTTAAGAAAGTTGTAACGCAATAATTTTTATGTTTTTGTGAGATACGAAGTAATTCAAGGACATAGAAAATAAAAGGAAGAAAATTAGTATCAGTGAGCTTCGAATCATTGTGAAAACGTGGAAAGATGGAAAAAGTCGTCGGGATACAACCAGATCCGTTGGATGGCAGTATTCATTTATCCAGCGTGCTATTTATAGATTTAAATCTACAAAAGTTTACACATCCATACCTCGTTCAGGTCGTCCATCTAAACTCATAATCAATGAAAAATGAAGTATGATATACGTAGTGAAAAAAATCCGCATTGGACTGCAACTCAAATAGCAACAGACATTCCCAAGAAGTTTAAGGAAAACATTTGAGTGGATACTGCAAGAAAAATCTTGAAAAAGGCTGGTTACCGTAGTCGAGTATCTCACAAAAAGTCTTATATTTCAAAGATCAACAGATAGCTTTTGCAAAAGAGCATATACATAAGCCTCCAGAGTTCTGGAGAACTGTGATATTCTACAAGATAGCAAATTTTGTATCTATGGCATAAAAGATCGTAAATTGGTATGCAGAAAACCTTGTACCGCTCTTCAAAAAGAGTATTTAGTACCAACGGTAAGTACGGTGGCGGTGCACTTAATAGTGTGGGGGTGCATGGCGAGTAATGGTGTTGGCAAGTCGGAGTATATCGAATCAATGATGAACAAATATGATTACCTTGATGTCCTAAAAACAATTTAAAGGAAAGTGCCACCAAACTCGGCCTAGGATTGTCGTTTCGTTTCCAACACGACAATGATCCTAAGCATACCACTGAGATTGTGAAGCTTTGGCTCTTATATAATGTCTGAAATCATTTGCAATGCCCCCTCAGTCACCTGATCTGAATCCTACAGAACACCTATGGGATTTGTTGGAGCCTAGGATATGTCAACACAATATATCTAGCAAGATGTCAAATAGATAATGTCAAAAGATAAGCACTGAAGAAACCACTAGACTTAATAATCCAATGCCGAAATGACTTCATGAGGTTCTCTAACGATAGGGTTGTCCCAACCAGCTATTAAATAGCTCATTATCCTTTTTAAATAATTTTTATTATTACTATTAAAACAGTGAACGCAGACTTTTTATACTTGATTTTTGTTAGTATCGCTACAAACCTGTCCTTATTTTAAAAACTATGAAAGCAAACCGACTTTTCTATAGTTTTGTTATTCTCAATACTTGAAATGAACTAAATAAAATATAATTATGAAAAAAATTCAAATTTTGGTTTTTAAATTTGTTTTTCGTTGTTTATGTAAGATATAGTACGTGAACGTAGACTTTTTCTAGCAAGTGTTTATGAAATTAATTTAACATTGTTTATTTTTCACTTTAACGGTCTATCATTTGTTACTTCATGGAATAACTAGTTATTTCGTAGAATAACTAGGTAAAGTCAGAAATTTTTCATCTATTACATACTTTAACTGACTTGTCTAGTTATATCATGAAATACCTAATTAATCTATGAAATAACTGTATTATACACATTAACGGTAACATATACGCAAAGAAATATAATAACAGATTATTCACACAATAGTGCAAAACGCATTGATTATAAACAAGCCCTACAAACATTCTAGAAACGGCTCTCTAGAACAGTTCTGAAGCAGGAACTCGTACAGATAAAGCATCTCTCGTATAGATACACACCGAATCTCGACTGAATCTTCTTATGAACTGCATTTATATAGCCTCATGGTAATTTCTAGAAGGGTCGATCCTAGAGCCTTTTCGATTTTTCCTTGGCGATATCGTATTTGTCACCAAATTTGTCCACAATCTGGTAATCCTGGTCACATCTTCTATGGTTACCATGACCTTATTTTTCAAGTTCACGTTGGAAAGCGAACTTTGCTTGTAAAACTCAATTTTTCCAAAAGGAGAGTATTACTACAGGAAAAACAACATGCTTTATGTGTTTTACTATATGAGCTTAATATCTTGTTTACATAAATATGTATTTTTCGAGAAAATATGTTACGATAGAAAGTGCAACAAAACTTAATATATTTAACTACCTAATGATTTCATATCAAGGGACTTCATGTGATATGATCTTCTCAGGGGCTTACTTTCTTTAGGTAAGCGTGGAATTATCAAAACTTAAGCACCCGAGTGACATTTCGCCTATCCCTTAGGGGTTTACTATCTTTGAATACGGGGACGTGTCTCCGGGATGCATTATTCCCCTCAGTTTTAAAACTTATTTTTTGCCTGCCACACACACAAAGAATATCCCCCCCCCCCTTCTTAAACTAAGAGAACCAAAAGAGTCGCAGAAAACAGCTAAAGGCTGCATCAATATTTTAGTTATGCGGAAGAAATTCCTAGTGAATCCTTACCTACACGTTCCACCCTCACACTAAATAAAACTATTTGGGGAAGAAGTTCTGATTTTGAAGTAGATGCAGGCAGTTTAGAAGTCCAGCGCATGGTCCATCTAACCTACGCGGTACACAACCTAATCTTAATTTCCTGTCACAATCCGCTTCAATAATAGCTTATTTTTCAGCAGGGAACCCGCCCTTTCCAAAAAAACAACTAATAAATAAAACAGGGATAGCAATTTGTTGGTTTCGTTGGATTGCAACTGGCTGACATGGAATCCATCGATCCAACTTTTTTTAAACGATGCCAGCTATCTGTGAAGGATAGAACTCGGTAAAGTAAGGGTAAGAAGACCGCAAGAGTTGAGGTACTGTGATCTTATTTCAAGTAGGAGTTAGAGAGTTAAATCATTAGCGTGGTCCTAAATTAAACAAGCTTTGTATAAGTTATCGTAAGGGTAGATTTGCATGATCGAATATATTATCCCCCCCCGCCATCTTGTCTCACCCCCATCCTCTCTGAATGATCAAATTTATCTTATCTAGAGTATTATTTGTGTCTGAGTTGAATATAGTGATAAATAAATAATTGAAGTTCATCATGTCGTCTTATCATTTGGTTCCTCCCACACATCTAGCCGGGTCAAAGGGAAGAAGAAATGTAAATTCCTTATAAATGATTATACTCAACACAACGTCGTTTTCATGTCAGTTCATCTAGAATTTTGAAATCCAAAAACGAGTAAAACTTTTGCAAATTCCTGATTTATCAGCAAAATTTAAAAGAAGACAGAAAACCTACAGACTTAAAGATAAATATTCTTTATTCCTGAAAAATAACAATCGAAAGCAAAATTAAATTTCGAAAAATTCTTTTATGCTTGTATTGCACTCAAAACAGCAAAAAATTTTACACTAGACTTAAAAACTACAAGCTTATATCGAAGTAATTTATATTAACAATTAATATAAACCTTGAAATCTCCCCTGCGAAGTTGTTTGCACTTGGAACAAACACATATTTCATAAACATACATTAAATTATTAATTTCTTTATAAAGAAAATGTTTTAGAGGCTTTATTTATTGAACAAACATTTTTTCACTTATTATACATTAAACTATTGATTTCCCTATAATGAAAATTTATTCTCTGTCTATGATTAATCTCTAATGGGGATTAATTTATTTGCTCTAAAAGTAATTAATAACTAATGAAAATTTATTCTCTCCTCTCTTCGTATAATTAGTCTCGTATTAAATTTCCCGCCCCAGTTCGCTGTTTAAGATCCATCTTTAAACATTAATTTAAAATATTGCATTCTCTATAATTAGATTTTTAGCTAGATCTTTTTGCTGTCCGTTTCTGTTAGTTTATATTTATGTATGGGGGAATTTTATTTGTTAGATTAAATTATTAATTATTTATGAGCTTCTTTTTGTTTCTTTGGGGGGTAACTTATTATAGATATGTGCTATATATCTTATTAAAACTTTTGAATAATTAATAGTGTGTTTTTAAGAGTATTGAATTTTGTGAATTAAAAATATATAAATGTGTGAAAAGAAACTAAAACTAGGAGAGTGAGAGTTATATTAATGTCACACTATAAAGCAACATAAGGGTTATTGCCAACGAACATCGCAATTTCGAACCTCTGTCAAGTGACGAGGATGACACCTCAGCTGGAACCTCCCTCTCCTCACTACCAAGCCATACCAATGAGAGGACATCGAGCCTCGATAAATTAAACGTGCATCGGTCCCCTTTATACCATAGATCTTGGTTGGCACTACTCTCGAACTCATGACACGCCGACCATGAGCTCATGACTATAACCACTACGCTACCACGGCCACAAACCACAATTAAGAAAATCTGTATAGATGTAATTTGTTTAATTTTTTCGAAAAAGAAATAATTCTCTGAATAGTTAGTCAAAAATTTCAACTTTTAAGAGTAGTTTAATACTTTTAAGCTAAAGTAAATAAATTTTTAACAATTCCCATGTTTATAAATATGGAAGTTTTATCCGGGATATAATTCTAAAAAGGATAAAGATATTATTAATAAAAGTTTTTTTTTAACACTTTGTTTGAAAAGTAGGACCAAAAAAATGGAAAAGCAAGTTTTTACGAGGTGTGACACAAAAAAAAACGAAACTGGTCCAATAAATCATTGTACGTACAGAATCAGTTCTCCGTGATATTATCACCTTCAAAGTAGTTCCCTACAGCATTCACACACTTCTGCATTCGGTGCTGCCATTGCTGGTAAAAGTTCTAGAACGAGGTTTTTGGAAGGCCCTTCATGAGATTTTCCGTGTTTGCCTGAATCTCTTCAACTGAGTTAAAATGGGTTCCCTTAAGCAAGATTTAATTGTAGAAAATTTAAAAAAAGTCGCATGAGGTCAAATCAGATGAATAAAGAAGATGCCCATCATGGTAATGTTTTTGATGGTCAGAAACTGCTTAAGAAATAGGGTCGAGTGAGCGGGTGTATTACCTTGGTGCAACAGCCATCCATTACTCCCCAATTATGGCCTTTTTTCCCTTTTTTTTCCCCGCGAAGTCTTTTTAGTACTTCGATGTAGTTGTGCTCATTACTTCAAGTAGTTGGTAGTACTTCAATGTAGCTGTATTGGTTACTTCAAGTAGTTGGTAGTACTTCAATGTAGTTGAGTTGGTTACTTCAAGTAGTTGGTAGTACTTCAATGTAGTTGAGTTGGTTACTTCAAGTAGTTGGTAGTACTTCATTGTAGCTGTAATGATTACTTCAAGTAGTTGGTAGTACTTCAATGTAGTTGTGTTGGTTACTTCAAGTAGTTGGTAGTACTTCAATGTAGTTGTGTTGGCTACTTCAAGTAGTTGGTAGTACTTCAGTGTAGCTGTAATGATTACTTCAAGTAGTTGGTAGTACTTCAATGTAGTTGTGTTGGTTACTTCAAGTAGTTGGTAGTACTTCAATGTAGTTGTGTTTTGGTTACTTCAAGTAGTTGGTAGTATTTCAATGTAGTTATGTCTGAACACTGATGTGAGTGGGAACCCACTCATATCACGAATTTTGGCAATGTTTTGGTCTGTAATCGGTTACCTTGGGCACCCAGCACCGTTCATCATATTCCATACTGACCCTTTCTCCTGAAAACCGCTTTACCATTCAAACGCATGTGCACGAGACAAAGTTTCAATTTCATAAGCCTCGGTTAATATTTTTAATGTTTTCGTGGCTGATTTCTCTTGAGTTTCACAAGGAACTTAAATGTTGGTTAGACATTTTTCTGGCAAAATGCAGTTGCATGTGTTCACTCAATGACGCAATACTCCCGACATGATCAATTAAGACGAAACTGGCCATGTGGGTAGAGGACGGGTGTGGGATGACGTCATCAAAACAGTTGTTGCTAACTCCACTCTTTTTTTCAAGCTACACACTTAATCCCGTTTTTTTTGTGTCAACCTTGTATATGAGCACTTGATATAGTTATACTCAAGATAGGTTTACATGTGATTCATATTCTTTCCCTTGACACTACAGCAGTTTTAATTCTTTTTCTGTTCTGTTTCATTTATTTCTAGACCAAATTTATTTTGCATTTGATAAAATTAAATTTCTTTTCTGGGAGTTAGAACAATTTATTTTAAAATACATTCAAAGTTAGCTAAAATTTGCATACCTTATTTTAAAATATTCAGAAACCTATTTAAACTTTATCCATTAGCAAGATTCAATGACGGATGCAAATACCAAAACGAAAATCTAAAATTAGATTTAACAATAGAATTAAACAAAGGATTTTTATAATTCAAACAAAAATAACCTACAATTAGACCTATCTAAGAGCAATTTACCGATATAGAAATGTTCTACAAAATATATTTTACTCCTACGGTTATATTACTAAAATATTAAATACCCCTTCTCGTTCGATTGTAGATCTAATTATTTTAGATTGCAAGTTACTATTTTAACATTAAAATTATCTAACATATGTAACTTAGTATATATTTCGATCAATTTTCTTTCCAATTTATTTACCCTTATTTTGACGTAAAGTTAAAAGCCTACTTCTATCCTAGCTTTCAAGCTTCAATAATGTTTTTGAGGCGTGGCTGTGCATGAATCAAAAGCATTATTTGATAAGATTTCCAACTGAATGCAAAAAATATTAAATTTGAACGTAACTTAAATTCAATCAATGTTATGAACTTGTACAGTTTATTTTACATACGAATAAACTTTAGATGTTGCCAAAGGAATTAAATATTGACACATTTTAGTTAAAAATTTTAAAGCAAAAAATTACGTTATAGAACAAACGATTTTATTTTTAGAAATAAGATTTCTGATGATAATTATGAAATAACTAGAAATAAGAGATGCCAGATTACGTATATAAATAAAATGATTAATAGAATTTCAAAACTTAATATTAAAAATAAGTATTCATATTGCAACTAAATTTAATTATCATATTTTTATGTCACCTTTGTAATATTGTAAATATTGAGACAAATAGCTCAATATAATTAGTTTTTTAAAATAATATTATCCAATCGATTCATCGATTTTTTCCCTTCTGCGTATCAAAATAGCTTTATTATCTTCGCTGGTAAAAATGATTTAAATGTCGTCTGCAAATTAAGGAAGAATGTAAACATTCTGTATGTTTGCAAAACTTCAGAAGTATTCAATCAGGAGAGAAGAAATAGTTTTTTTCTCTCTCTATTTTGTTCTTTCCAAAAATTTTAGAATTAATTCGTTCAGAGTAGGTATTTTAGAATGGAAATGGATTCGGGGAGGTTGACAAGGAGAGTTTGATTTTAAAAACAAAAGAATTAAAATTCAATTTTTAATGATGTTCTCATCACTTATAATCGACAGTATTTTAAGTAGAGATATTTTAAATGAAATGTATTATTTTGATGGAATTTAAATAAGTAGGTTTAAAAATATTTTTTAAAAACATTGCTTTGTCTTATCGTAAAGTACTTAAATAATTTCCAAAATTGTTTTCAATGTTTTCTGTTTTAGTGAGAACGAAATATCTTTTATAATGGAATTATTCTTTTATTTATGGAATAATAGCTCAAAGATTTTTCTGTGTGTACGTTTTCTCCAAAAAATATTATTTTGTTTCAAAACAGTCGGTAGCACGTACAGTTTTTTATATCGTGTTTATTCCACACTTGCTTTTACACGCGGCTGAAGTCGAATAACTTTGAATATTCGCATGTTTAACAGGGTACAAAGCCCATTGAAACAATCTTTTTAAAATAATACAACATGTGTTAGAATTATTCAACACTTTTAAGAAATCGAGTATTTAAATCTATCTTATTATTGAAACATTTTAAATAAACATAATTATTACAATATTTGTATTTGTAAGCAAGCAAAAAATCGAATCTCGAGGTATATTGGTTTTTGTCAATCGCAAAAATAACTTATTTAAGTGAAAACTATATACATCAAAACAAATTTTGTTTTATAAAAATGTGTCAAAAAATTATTAAGACTTTCAAGCCAATTTGATTTTTTTTTCAAATTCAGTTGCTTGTGTGCAAAGCCTATGTGAATTATTTTTAATTTATTAAAAATTAAGATTTTTACTGCCCACTCGTATGCATAAATCCATTTAATCACTCTGAAGAAACTTTCAATTTATGCTTATTTCTGCCATCTATCGGCGAAAGTTGAAAGCTAAACATCTTACTTGAATCTATTATTCCATGCAATCGAACTAATGTATCTCCTCAAATTAAATTGTCCCATAACCTGTGAAAAAACATTGTTTGTGACATTTTATGTTTATTGTATGTGTATAGTAAATGACAATATTCTGAAATATTGTAGTCATTTATGGTCAATTATAAACAATTGTGCAACTGCTTTTTTGTTAAAATTCATTGTTAAAAAAACAATATTTTGTAAAACATTGCCTTTTTGAATTTTTATTCTGTTATTAATACTCTTCCATCCTCCTCTTTGAAAATGGTTCAGAATTATTTTATGTCCTTCTCTAATAGCTATTTTATTGCTCTTGTGTAACTTTAATTTGAAGTTTTCGAATATTTAACAAATTCAACATTTTTAATTAAATTTTTACTTAAACTCAAATAAATACATCGATAGACAAGACAGAGATAGTTTAAATTCGATACACAAGAATAAAAAGGACTTCCATTAAACTCAGAATCTCCTTACATTAATTTAATTCTTCTAAAAGAGTTAAAATAAGACTTAAACTAAGATATAATCCTGTTAAATATTTATAGTTAATCAAATATTTTAATTCAAATTATTCATTGTATTGAAAATTGTATTTAATTTTGGGAAGTGCATACAACTGCTTCACTCGATCAATAGCCTTATTTAATTAGTAAGTAAATACACGATTTCTAATTAGATTTAATTAGGCTTAGCAACGGCACACATAAAGCGGGAACAAAGAAGTAGTATATGAAAATCTAATAAAGTATTTTAATGAAATGTATAATGAAATTGTTTAAGGAGATATTAATAAACCTTCCCAAACAAACCAAATTATTAATATGTTAAATAGGGCCTTAAGTTGCATTTGGGATTTGTTGAATGGGTGAAATTAATATCGATTAAGAACAAACTATGAGGATTTTTGGTTGAATAACTTCGTACTTTCGGTCCGATTACGAGATAGGTGCTTGAGTTCGTCAATGAAGTCAGCCAAGAGTATTATCTTTTAATCTTTTCAATAGAATCGGGATTCGAACTCATGACTTGATATAAATATTGTAGTTCAATAAAATTTCAACCTAAGCCTATTGGGTTAAGATTATAATCATATTATAATTTAGTATAATCATGGTTCAGTGTGTGGTGTGGAAATTAGAGGAGTCAGACAACCAGATCTGTGGCGCTCTCTTTGGCACTTAATTGCAGTTCACAAATGGGAAATCAAATAGGTGTTTTCAATAAAGTGATTTAAACATTCGTTGTTTTATATTATATATATAATGAGTGTAAATATATATATATATAAGAGTGAGTAAATATTTATTAATGTCGCACTATTAAGTGAAGTGTGTGTGTGGTGTGTGTGTGTGTGTGGGGGGTGCGTGTGTGTGTGTGTGTGTGTGTGGCGGGTGGTGTGTGTGTGTGTGTGTGTGGTGTGGTGTGTGTGTGTGTGTGTGGTGTGTGTGTGTGTGTGGTGTGTGGTGTGTGTGGTGCGTGGCGTGCGTGCGTGGTGCAATAACTTAAGTTGATATCTACTCATAATTCGAATCTCCATTATTATTAGCATCTAATTCGTAAATCCTAGTACCCTATTTCGAAAAGCGTCTCACAATTTATCGTTTTGTAAAGCACTAAAAGCATTATGTTGGTATATTTATTACTGATTCTTTAGACCTTGGATTTTCAATAGATTTATTGGCGATTCCAATAAATACAGAATCATTAATTGTTTTCATGCGCCTTTACTAACCGGGATTTCATATTCCCCAAACAATGATGTCATTTCTATAAATAGCTAATTATTCCCTTCGCATAAACACGTGACTGTATTTTTTTATAATTCAAGGACTGTTTTTTTTCCTAACCCCCCCCCCCTGAGTGCACCACTGGTCGCAGTACAACAATAGCTCAGTCTTAGCTTTGGGAACTGATATTGTTTATATATAGAGAGAGAAAGACAGAGACTGAAATTAAGTTCCCTAAAAATTACATTTTTAAATTAAAATCGATTGTGCTCAGTTAAATACAAAAAATTCAATAGCAATGCTATTATTGTGCGCATTTTGATGTTATTAAATCGAGATCAAAATGTGTGCACCTAAAATTTAAAATTTGTCAGAACATTTTTATTATATTTCCTACAAATAAAAATTCACTCAAATTCTAACTTTTGTCACATATTATATTTCACAAAAGTTCTATTTACTTTTCACGATTTTGAAAGTTATTCTTCAAACCAAAGTGACGAGATTTTGACCATTTTGGTAAGTTATAGACATTTGTTGTTACAAAAAAGGAAATATGTTTTAGACAACTGTAAGGAAATATAAAATATTTTTCTCGGATAAAATGTTGAAATATATGATAGCTATACGGTCCTGCATGTGGAAAAATCATGAAAAATCATAAAAATGACTTTTTATCGCTAACAATTTATTTTCTTAAGTGAAAGACAAATTCAGTTTTTGAGGTCAAAGAATGTGGCTTAGAAAAGTCGTAGATTCTACTCAGAGGAAAAATCCTTTTAAAGAGTTCAGATCGAAAAATGACCAACCATCGCTGATCTAAGAAGAGAAATGATTTATTACTTTTTTAGAAGTTGGAAATAAAATAACGAATCGTTTGGGATTTTGGAATTTAGAAATGAAATGAATAGAGAGTTAAAATTGGAACAGAGAGATTATGTGAGATTCTTTCGAACAATATAAGAGGAAAACAAAAAGAAGAAAAATTATAACCGCTTATAACTTTATTCTGTTTTTATCTGCTTGGAAATACAATAAAAGTTTTTTCAATTTAATTAATTTCTAAAAATATAATCGAAAATATTTTCTAGATTTTAAAACATTTTATAATACTTAAAATCCTGAAATCGCTTACTGTTCTAAGATGTTACTTCCTTTTCTTTTTTTTCCCGAAGAATTAAGCTATAAAAAAGGCATACATTAATTTTAATATCAAGCAAGATTTACAAATAAAGAATAACTGTTTTTGCAGAATACTGTGTGATAAAAAAAAAGTCATAGATTTTTGTGGAGAAAAATTAAATAAATGTGTTTTTATTAGAAGAGAGGAGAGCCTCTCGGCCTTTTGACAACATTAACTTTTCTTATTATCAATTAATTTGTCATGCACAGAAATGGAGCAAAATGTAAAACAAATTGTAGCAATCTATGTTTCATCTTGTTCAATGACTTGATATGAAGACTTCAGATAGCCACGTGTTGACAGTACAGCTTTCAGCCAGTCGAATTACTTTTAAAAACAGCATTGTGTATAACTACTTCGTGAAGTTTCATAGAAGCTATTTACGATAATTCAGATAAACCATATTTTGTATTTGAATTTCCATTCTTTCGGTTAGCTCCAAAATACTGGTTTTAGTTTATTTTTTAGAATCTCTTATTCATATATAATTCTCATCAATATTTTTAAAAAATTTCTTAAGTTTCTGGAAATTTATTTCTTTGCATAATTTATACTTTGAATTTTTTTCTTGGTAATAGATTCTTAAAATGGGGCACGTTGAATTGCATACAAATCTATTGTGATGGAATGCTAAAAATGAATTTAACTTACAGACCTTTGCTGAATTTCCAGTAGATATTTTGGCTGAAATTGTTTCTCAATTTTATTTTAAATAACAATGCATGCGCATTTCAGATCCTCCATTTATGAATCGATAGTATAAATACGTAATCCTTTATTTCCAGGTGCTTTATTCCCACACTTATTGAATTGTGTATAATATACACACTTGCTGTATACAATAACTATTCTGTTGCAAAAAAAAAAAAAGATTTTTTAAGTTTTTTCTATGATATAATTCATTCTAGTCTTTACTGTTTTTCCAGTTCTTTTAATGATATAAACTAGTATCTCACTAGTATCCTGGTGGTAAAGGTAATGGTCTCGTGTCATAAATTCGAGCCAGTACCGTTGAAGACCTGCCGTGCAGAGGGAGCCGATGTAAGTTAAATATGTCGAGGTTAAAACGTCCTCCCGTTGATGTGGTGTGGAATTTAGAAGAGGGTGTTCCTGCTCAGGTGTCAGTCATGGTTCAACTTTTCGGGGTCCGTCTCCAAAAGCCCTCGAGTAGCTGAATAATGCGACATTAAAATTCCCTCACTCACTCGATACATAACACATAAACATTTATTTGAAGGCAAGTAAATAAGACTGATAATAAAAGTGAATTTATTTTTTATGAATAGCTTTAGAACTGGGGTGGGCTTTAAATAGATCGCGATCGACCAGTGGACCGCCAAGACATTTTGGAGTGACCGCCTTTGCAAAGAGCTAATGCACGCATACTAAAAAAAAACATCAGTGGAACAACGAAACCAGCTAGATTAGAGAAATGGGGCTTTTCACAATCGATGCAACTGACTTACCTGTGTGAAGCTGCGTTTTGAACGATGAATGTATAATTAAGCCAGCATATTGTTCCCGTTTCACAAACGACCACTTAGAATCCAGTGCAAGATTAGCAGTTAGAAATTATATACCGAGAAATTCAAAATTAGCGGACAGTATGTAGACTAAATCTTCTACTGATCATAACTACGAGTGAGTGAATATTATAACGTCGCACTATTCAGCTACACTAGGGATTCAGTGGTGGACTTCGTAGTTTTGAACTATGATCAAATGACGAGGACGACACCTGAGCTTGCATCCCCCTTTCCTAACTTCTCACCACATCAACTGTAGGATATTAGCGCCTTGAGATTTTTAAAGTGCATCGCCCTCTCTGCATAGGCGGTTTTTTAGTGGTACTAGGCTCGCACCCATCACACGCCAGCCCCGGGTCTATTACCTTGACTACTAAGCTACTACGGCCCCCTATAACTACGAGAACTAACTTTTATTTTTTGAATGTATTTTGAATTATTTGATAGTAAATGCATCATGTGATTTTTTAAATTTGTGGCTATTATTATTATGTTTGTATCTTGCGTTTTGCTTTAAACGTAATTTAGAGCGCAAGTTTTTTTTATTGCAGTTATGTAGGTAAGTATATATTCTATATTTTTTACTGTCACAATATATATATTTTAGATTGTCTCTTTGCTCACCACACCTACGCTACTCGGTGGACCGCAACACCATATAAAAGTTAGAAGTAGACCGCACCGCGTAAAAGTCTGCCCACCTCTGCTTTAGAAGAGTATCCTAATGCAAAATTATTCCTAAGAAACAATATTCCAAACTCTTACGGAAAAATTGGGATACACCCAGAAACTGATTTTCTGGATATAAAAGCTAGAATAAAAATCCTAATTTCTATTGACCGGGTAGCCGTATGGTGATGGTCATAAGGTCGCGAAAACTGTAGTCGGGCTCAAAACCTAGTACAGTAGAGTCCCGAAAACTCAGTCTAATATGGACTGGTGGCCGAGTATGCTGGTATATAAAAATGCCGGATTATCTAAAATGGGATTAAAATAGAATAAGTACGACTGTTTCCTCAGAAAATATTGTACTGAACTTGCATGTATTGTTTGCTTGAGAGTACAACCGAAAATAAACTGCTCAAATACTTTTAAGCAAAGACAAACTACATACCGTAAAATCCAGCGTATAATGCCCACTTTTAACACAAAAAAATAAGATCGAAATTTATGGCTGCGCGTTCTACACCGGGTGTAAAAATGAGAGCTTTAAAAACAAAAATAGAGATGGCTATATAAAAAAATAGACTTCTATACATATCAAAATACTGTTTATTTAAAAGAAATGATATTCATTAGATGGTTGTAGTTCTAGAAATAGACTAATTTTCTAAAGCTTGGAACAATACCTCGAATAATTGACTAAAAACATAAGACCATTACACACGTATGTTCCTGGTTTCTTCATAAAATAGGGGTGCGCGTTAGTCGGCGAAATATACCAAAAAATTAAAGAATGTGCAACTTGAAAGTATGGGTGAGCGTTATACGCCTGGTTTTACGGTACTTCATGAAAGCACTGAACATTTACTCCATGAAAACAAAAAAATTAATCAATACATAGTATACAATAATTTACCTGATCAGACGCACCTCAGAAAAATACTTTATGAAGGCATAAAGTGGTCCATAATGAAGATCAAGTAGCCAACTTTGCAACCACTGGCTAGTTTTTAAAGGAAACACCTGACATCGCGTTGTCTTCCATACTGCACTCTAGGTTTAGCAACTTCATCCCGAAGCCGATGAAGGAGCAGTATGTCCATTACCGACTCAAGGGTGTGGTCGAGTTATCCGGACTGCCGGTTTAAATAGTGCCGAATTTTCGGACCCATTGTGTAAAGGGGCTGATACGCGTCGGGGCTCAAAGTCCTACCGTTGAAGTAGTATGATAGTATGGAGAGGGACTGGCAGCTCAGGTGTCATCCTCGGCACTTGACCATGTTTCAAAATTATGAGAACCATCACCAATCACCCTCGTATTGCTTCAGAGGGTGACGTCAATAAAAATCAAATGAATTAACAATATAAGTACCCGACTACCCTAAAATTATGAATTTCGCCAAAAATTGACAATTTTTTTTTTTTTTACGATTTTATTTTATAGGCCATTTTATTTGCTTTATATAAAAACCAAGTTTATTATTTTCCGTTCGCTAGAACAAAAACTATAAATGTTTTAGTAAAAGCAGATGCCATTACTTCAAGCGAGATGTCATACTTTAAAACGCGTTTTACTCGAAATGTGTGTGTGTTTTTTTAAATGCTCAGACGGGGACAGCGATTGCTCAAAAAGTTTTGAAAATAGTTAACTGAAATTTTTTGTGCATGTTCTGTATAACAGAAGAGTTTTAACCTTCAGATGGATCCATCACTGTTTTATTACAAAATTTTACAGTCCCTTATGTGAATATAATGACTGTTTTCTTAAAGAAATTTTATACAGTAACTAAGATAAAGGGCTCTAGTTTTTGTAAAAATTAAAATATCTCTTATCCTGAAAATAGTTTCAAAATGAATAACACAGCAACACATCAAAATTGAAAATTTCTTCATAAACTTTTGATACAGAATGGGCCGCGTTTATGTTATTTTTTTGTAAAATTTTACCCATTTTTTCCCATTTTAGTAATAATAATTTCTTTTTCTCTTAATTTTAGCATACTTTTCTTAAAATGTACTAAGCAAATCTAAAAACAACAACAAAAAATCCCCATATCTCCATTTTTTTTTAAAAAAAGTTGTCGCAAGTAGTCGGATACCTTAAGGTTATTGACACACAGGGCAATGGAACGTAGGAAACATGGACGTTGCTAAAAATAGAGATGCAGTATTTTGGACAGGGGGGTAAGCTGCACGCGAACCAATGCTCTTTTTGAAGTCCAAACTGAGTTTTACATTTTATGTATATCTTATGCATGAGTATATAAGATAAATTTTTGCCTTGGCGGGGTTTCTTTTTTATTTTCTCATCAAAAGTCCTTTTTAGAACTGAATTTTTAAGTACAATCCAGAGGTTTATGAATACTTGTCTATCACAGTAGTGTCAAATAAAGTTCTTGCAAAAATATTTAACTATTTGAGTTCTATAGCGTCAAATGAAGTGTTTCGGGGATATTAAAGAAATTTCTCAGCATTTACATATTTTATGACATATTTTAGAAAGAAAACGTCCTGCACAATGAAGATCGTGAATGCTTTTAACGGCGAACAATAAAACTACTGGAGATGACCCTCGCTATTTAGAATTACAAGTGATAAGGACGCCAAACTAGCCTCTCCTCCTCCTCGCCAAACTTTCCCAAACTACCAAATAGCGTGTGTTGATGACAAATACGTTTAACACTACTATGATGTGTTATACATACTTATAAGAAAAAAAATGTATTGTATATGCTGCCACTTAAAAAGAAATTTTCCTCCCCTGAATAAAAAATAAAAAAAATTTGATTTATTTTTTTAAGAAATTAAATTGAGAAACATTAACATAAAATTAGACAAATGAATTACTTTTTCATCTCGTCTTATGAAGTGGTGTGTACTGTATTTTTAGGATGTCGAAATTCTTTCTGGTCGTGGTCGCGGTAGCCTAGTGGTCAAGGTATCGGATCATGGTTGGCATGTCATGAGTTCGAGCCCGGTACCACTAAAGACCCGCCGTGTAGGGGATGATGCACGTTAAATCTGTCTAGAGCTCAAACATCCTCCCATTGGTGTGGTGTGGCAGTTAGGAGAGGGGTGCCAGCTCAGGTGTCGTCCTCGTCACTTAACCATTGTTCAGAATTACGAGGTCCGTCTCCAAAAGCCCTCGTGTATAGCTTAATAGTACGACGTTAATATTCACTCACTCACTCTTTCTGGCCGCTTTCCGAGTTCAATTTACATGCATCAGATTATATACAACAATGGGGGTAGTTTTCCTTTACTAAATGTATCTTTGAGCCCCAAATACGGCTTTTTGAGAATCGTATAATAATGCCTTTTAATATTTTAATGTTTTTAGTCTTATCGTTGTGGGATACGATACACACAACGTTATTTTTCCTCTTCAAGTAAATAGATCTAAATTTCAATTGAACTCGATTTTTTTCCTTTTATTAACTACGGAAATGGGAAAAAGTCGCATATAAATTTTAAAAACGTTTAGATAATTGCTTAGCTAAGAAACTGTGATATATTTGGTGACTTAACATTAATTACTTTTGTCTTTTAGTCAAGAAATTATCTAATTAAACAATCAAAACAAAAAAAAACAAGATAATTGAGCAATAGGGAAACAAAAGCTGCTTCGAAGACGAAAGGGAAACAAAAGCCTTAAAAAAGGAAAATGGAAACAAAAGGAAAAAGGGAAACAAAAGCTGCATCGAAGACAGAGCTTTTTATTGGACTTTAATCGACTTCTATTGTCCACTTGATCTCAAAAAATAAAACAACAAGACATTTTTTGTACAATTCTTTTAACATATTTGGATTTTAGAAAGAATATTTTAAAACAAGCAAGTTTCCAACAGCAAACAAAAAAATTTCTTTTTGCTTAAAAACTGATATTAGTAAATTTATTAACACAATACAGCGAGCATTCATTAATTATATTTTCAAATGACATCTTGCTTTGAAACAATGGGCTATCGACGAGAGCTATCTTCTCTTAACTTACATTTTCTTCCATCCAGCCGAATTGGCATTTTGAGCTAGAATAACGCCTCTATACAAATTTGAGCGTCATTACCAAATGATATATTAATAGTCAGGGAAATAAATCATATAATATTGATGATTTTTGAGAACAATAGATGTTACAGGGCGATATTACCACATTGATTAGTGCCTGAACTATAGTTGCGTTGCCACTTGTACAACACAAGATCACGGAGGATTTCCAATGAGATAAATCTGAGAGGTTGTGTCTCATTTCAGATAAGTACCATCTGATCCTTAGCCTTTAGTTTGGCCTGTCCACAAATCGCGTACTCATTCTAGCGTTTAACATAATACAATTTATTATAAATCTGGACTAATCATTTTGAGTACAATTCAATGACTTCGCCATCCCTGCTGCGTTTGGATTCCCTTAGGACTTAAATTAAGGAACGCGTGATCTCTTCAACCAACCAGAGAAGGAGGTACCATGACACCATCATTTCTAAAAGTTCGAAATGATAAGGAAACTGTTAACAGCCCAATAACTTTACAGTTTACCTTTAAATTAATAAATTACTCTAAGCTGAGGAGATTATTCTCTTGTGTATTATAATATGCGAAATGGCATCACCTTACCCACAGTCACGGGTTGCACGAAAAGTGTTAAGAGGTCGCAGTGTTTGACATCCTTTCAGTATCCCACTTAATTCCGTCTAATTTGTTATTTCCTATCCGAATAAAGATATCATCTTTGGTGGAAGGATTCAGAAGGCATCAATTATATATTTATAGTACAAACTACCATAGAATATTTAAATAAAATAGTAAGAAGTACTGACTTTCGGCATTTTCATCAGTTAATTGCTACATCTTTCGAATAGGTGCTTCTAAAGAATATTTTTGTTTTGTGTTCTTTCTGAGAAACTCTTGAGGGAGACAAAAGTATTTAAGGTATCCAACTGCCTTAAAATTGTGAATTTTGCCAAAAATTAACAAATTTTCTATGACTTTATTTTATAGACTATTTTATTAACTTAATAAAAAATACCAAGTTTATTATTTTCCGTTCCCTAGAACAAAAACTACAAGTGTTTTAGTAAAAGCAGATGCCATTACTTTAAAACGCGTTTTACTCGAAATGTGCTTTTTTTAATGCTCAAACGGGACCAGCGATTGCTTAAAAAGTTTTGAAAGTAATTAACTGAAATTTTTTGTGTATGTTCTGTATAATAGTAGAAGTGTTTTAATCTTCAGATTTATCAATCACTGTATTATTACAAAATTTACAGTCCCTCATGTGAATATAATCACTATTTTTTTAAGCAATTTTATATAATTATTCAGTTAAAATGCTCTAGTTTTTGTAAAAATTAAACTATCTCTTAACATGAAGGTCATTTCAAAAATGAATAACGTAGCAACATATCAGAATTGACATATTGAAACTTTGTTCTTTAACTTTTGGTACAGAATGGACGCCGCTTATGTTATTTTTTGTAAATTTTTACCCATTTTCCCCCATTTTAGTAATAATAATTTCTTTTTATCTTCTTCATTTCAGCATATTTTTCTTGACATATACTAAACAAATCTAAAAACCACAAAAAAAATTTCCACATCTCCATTTAAAAAAAAAAAAAAAAAAAGTTGCCGCAAGTAGTCGTATACCAAAAGCAGATAGATCTAAAATAACTTTACAGGAATTTATATTAATTAGCTTTTTCTATAGTCTTTTTACTGACGTTTATTTATATTCTTCCTTATAAACGACTTTCTGAATATAACATCAAGTTCTTTGCAAGCGATTTAATTGAATTTTAAGGAGCTGTTGCTTAGAGGAGAACTGCTGCGTAAGTGGCCGCTGTAGTCCAGCGATCAATGTCAGGAACTCGTAGGCAGTGTTGTCGAGTCTCCAATTCGAGACCTTATACCACAGAAGACTCGCTTCTAAAGGGACTGATGCATGAGGCTCTAAATCCTTCCGTTGGCAGAGTGAGTAAGTTAGAAAAGGGAACCTCGATTGGGGCTAAAAATTACGAGGTCTGTCATCAATAGTTTTCGTGTTGCTTAAGGGAATGCGACGTTAACAAACACTCACTCCCGCATAGAGGAGTTGATGCACGTTAAATCTCTTGAGAACTCAAGGTCCTTAAAATGGTGGGGTGATGAAGTTAAGGGAATGGGTGCTATCTCAGGCGTATGTATTGTTCTCGTCACTTGATCGAGATTCAAAACTGCTAACTCTGCCATCAGTAGCCCTTGTATAGCTTTGTAGTTTGACTTCAATAAACATTGTGGTAGAACCCCTCAGTATAGAGGGCGCTGGTTTTAAAAAGCTTTTTTGTTTTAATCAGAGATCTTCTGTACGTGAACGAGTGCAGACGCACTCCATTTACTATTAAACTTAATTAACCTTTTACTGGTGTCTTTGATTGAACTGAAATTGAAATTAATCTTCTGAATATTTGTCTTCAATGACTGATTGAAATAGCCACTGAACACATCACTCAGATGCTATTCGAGTTGATGATGACCTAATACATTGAATCAATAAATTAGTGTTTTTCTTACACAATTATTTAATGAAGTATTTGTACTGTACTTTTTTTTTCTTATTTATTACAAGATTATGCTCTTAATGAAAAGTCAAAAGTCGATTTCGGTACACAAAAATGCTATCTTCATGTCTTTATTTTACATATATAAGGTAGTGGATTATAATTTATGTATTTTAATGATATTCATGATAGCAATGATAAAAAAAATCCTTTTTTTACAGCAATAAAAAATTTTATCTTTAAAACAGCACGAATGACGGTCCATCGTACTATCCTTCGTCTTTGCGTATTTATTTTATATATCCTATTTATTTTTTGTCAACGAGCTCTCCGATTCGATCCTATAAACTTATAAAATATATCTTCTCGAAAGTACTTTTATCTAGAAAAGCGATCTTTTTCACTTTTATAAACTCCAAAGCATCTTACGCGCTTGTTTTCATACAAATATCATTACAACTTAAACATCTGAAAAAAAAGATAAGTTTTCCCTACGCAACTTTTCTTATAAACAATGCAATGCGAGGCACTTAGAGAACAACTCAACCCCTTATTTGACAGCACACACTTACACGGAGTCAGTGTTCATCGTAAAATCCGTCAGCATTTTAAAACATACTTGCAAAAATATGATTCTCTTTCCCTATTCAACTCGCATCCCCTTTTCTCATTTCTGTTTTGTCTCTCCATTTTATCGCCAAAATAGAGATTGATCGCCACATCTATCAAAGGCAATCAAACGAAACGGCAACGTCAGTTGCTTAGCAACGGTAGTTATGGAAACGTGGAAATGCCAAAAAGGTGGATATCAACGTATTTTATGACTGTCATAAAGAAACATAAATAACACCGCTCTCTTACATGTCGTATGTTTTATTTCGGAATCCTCCCCGAACATTTGAAGCTTCAAAACTTAAAACCATTCTATTTCTGTTTTGGAAGTTTTTTTTTTCCCTACTAGCGTTCTATTTTTGTTTGGTGTGTTTTTTTTTATTCCCGTATGACGTATTTCAGAAATGTAATTCAAACTTCCGATTGTTTCCGTTCAGAACATAAAGATGATCAATGTTGGGTACTTTATACGAAAGATGAAATAGAAGTACGGTATAAATAGACTGAAAGATTATACGCTTCTCTTAAAATACTGAGGATGCAATTGGCAATTGACGGTATATATTTATAACATGTGCACGCGTACAGTCCTAAGTGAAAATGGTTGACAAATCAAATATTATAGAACCCAAGAACTGTTCCTAAAACAAAAAGAAAGCTCAGAATAATAATTAATCTTGTTTTATCAATAGTAGAAAAGACGGCTTTAAAGATTTCGTTCTAGGTCTAAGTCATTTCAGAAAAAAATTTCTTGTAATTCGATAATTTATCAAATTTCAATTCACTTGCAAAATTTCAATAATGTAATGTTAAGGTCGAAGAGAATGAATGTTTATAAACGTCGCACGGTAGAGCAACGCGAGGGCTGTATTAAACTTGTACTTGTTGCAGTATTTGTAACATCCAGAGACAATTTCATACTTGATAACTGGGTAATACACTTCCCAGTTTCGCGAGAACACCGCTCGGGCATTTGAAATGTCACTTTCCTGATTTGTCCGTATTTTTCGCTCGTTTAGTGTTCAATGTTCCGAACAGATGTCTCTAATAGTCTATTAAAGTTAGGATTACAAAAAAATATCTAAACCAATTTCAAGGTTAGGTTTTACCACATTCTTTTAGACTAGAAAAGGCGTTAATTTTCCTTTTACTAGATCGGTGTACCTCAAGCTACGAAAACTATTTCTTTTAGATTTGGAGCTTAATATAGAAGACAAATGAGTGATTATGAGAGGCTCATAACAGAAAATAATCCTGATATTGACTCAGATAGTGAGTCTGAAACTTCTGTAAATGATTCTGGAAGTTATGAAAGTTTGTTCTCAGACTTCTCTTGTGGTGTATATAGAATGGATCAGCATCTCACAAACTACCCAATAGAAAAAAGGCAAAAAATAATACAAAATAAAATATTTTTCCATCTTTTAGATATATTATTGTGGATTGCTTTCGTTTTATTTCAGTAGCTGGGAGGAAAATTACCTCATTTAAATTAAAGGGTTGATATTATAAATCGCCTGATTGAAAGATATGGGGTGGTAAATAAGAAAAAAGGGCGACCAGAAATTTTGCCCAGTCTCTTTCGACTGACAGGGAAAAAAACTTTTTTAAATTATTCCTCCCACCGGCAAAAAATTGAGATCAACAAGGGAACGTTTTGTGTGTTGGCCGAAAAGAAACGATTTTAGAAAACGGGTGAAAAAAGAAACACGATATTTTTGTCCCGATTGCAAAGTTGGACTATGCTTGTCTCCCTGTTCTAAAATTTACCACACAAAAACAGAATTTTATAAGTGAATAATTAACTGTAAAAATACAATATTATCTTTTTAAATCTAATTTACATTTTTGTAAAGTGTTATTTTGAGTTTACTTATTTCTTCGGAAAAAAGCCAACTTTAAGGAAAAATGTGTTTTTTCAATGAAAATAAAAATTAGCATAATTCTTTAAATTTAATATTTATAGCATTTCTGACTTCTGATTTGAATTCATATAATTGATTTCATCTTAAAAATGTTTACAGAAAATATGCTTATTTTTTGACATTTATACTGGTACTTGTAAATCAAGTTCATTTTGCTTATTTAACGGCGTTATTATTGTTAATAAGCAAGCATTTTTTTAAAAGAAAGTTTCTGTAAAAATCAAAGGTTGCGAACAGCGGGGCTCACGAAAAAATAGGCTAAATTCATGACAGCCACATGATAAATATAATTGCACGTTTTTCTTTGAGTTCAAAGCTGACATTGGACTTACACTTGTTGTGGTACTTGTAAAATTCAGATACACTTTCAAATTTGATAATTGGTAAAAGGTGTCCAAGCATTAAGATTGCTCAAAACGTTTTTCCAAAAAAAGAAAAAGTTATAATTAATTCTAATCTAAACGGGTACTTTTTAAAATCAAGTACATTTTGTTAACCTATATGCGTTATTATGTACCTTAAAAATGAAATCTTTATAAAAAGCAAAGATTGGACACATTGAGACTCATGAACTAATGTCTTAATTAATGTGACGTCATTGTCATATGATACCTACAATCACGTGTTTCCAACGAATCAGTTGATAAATTCATGTGACGTCATCGTTACATAATAAATGCAATCATGCGTTTTCAACCAATCAATTTATATGCTTTGTTGTTGCCAACTTTTGCTTTTTACGTAAACTTTCTTTTGAAAAGCACATATTTGTCAACAATATAAAGTACATTAGTAAACAAAATGTACTTGATGTAAAAGAACATGCGTAACATAATTTTTTTTTAATTTTAAGAAACTGTGAAGAATTTTAATTTTCGAAGATTTCTATTGGTTGCATTTATAATGTGATTGTGACATCACATGATTTAGCCCATTGTGGGATTCGGTACTCCTAACTACCAAGCCACCAGGGGCGTAGCTACCGCCGTATCAATTATACGGGGACCCCAAGCTACAGGGGCCTCATTATGTATAACATTTTAACCCTTCAAGTTTTATAAATACTACCATTTTCATTTACCTTCCAAAAGAGCCCCAAAGAAGTTTGAGAACTACGCCAGTGCAAGGCCACACAGCAGAAAGTAAGTTAAATTGTGTGAATATTGAATTCAATATTTGTTATAACATAATAATGGATTTAAAACGATAGAGAAAAGCCATAATATACTTTCATCACTTGTAAGTATCATTCCTTATTGAACCCGCAAAAAAACTCTTTTTTATATAGCTAGTTTATGGAGCCGAAAATACAAGAAAAAATCTTACCTAATTGGTAGATCATGGTGTAGATATAAGATTACAAATCTGAAAATTGATCTTTCTGAAAAAAACTCTCGTATGTAATAACTGAGATTATTAGACGCTATAAATCTTATGACGTAATTACTCGGTTAGTAAGAAATTTCAAATCGCCGGTTGAAGTATTACCTTCGTTATTTGATAGGGCACAATATGGACACGGTCTTTTCCAACTAGTTTACAAAGTATCATTAACGTGATATTAGTTCATCATTTTAACAATATATAATACTTATATTATATCAACTGTGGAAGGAATATTAGCTCAAACCTTATCCACCTGCAGAGCATTATATTTCATTTATCATTATAACCCAGAAAAATAATATGTTTAAATTCTGTGCTTTTAGTACAGATACGAACAATTTTTCAATTAACTTGTAGTGGATGACACTTGATGTTAATACAGTTTTTTCAAATATTAATTCATTAATTAAATCGAATTAATTAGATGAATTAACGGTTTTAGATGCCAGCTTCGATTCGTCTCCATTGTTGTAACAATTTAACTGTTCAAACGTTAACCAATGATAACCGGTAACAATGGTAGCCTATAACATTCAGTGATAACCAGTTTTTCAGCCAAACCGGTTGTGTATTGTTACAACAATGCAGACAAATCATGCTCTGTTTTCAATTCTTACTATTAGTACACTCTTTCCTTATATATATATACTAGCTGTTACCGCCCGCTTCGCTGGGTATTTCATGATGTTTTATAAATTTTTACTGCTTATATATATGTATAAATTATTGATATCTAAGTCCTAGCATTAAGAATTCGATTGTATTGAAAAATATACTTAGACCTGTAACTGTCACCTCTTGATAAATAAAAAGGGCAGAACTCATCTAATTTGTATTTTCTAAAAATCCTATAATTGAAGTATAGAATGATGTTTGCTCTTTCGTAACCAAAAACCAAGTGGATTCCGCAAAACCAATTTTCGCGGTGGATCTCTACTTCGTAAATTGAACATGCAAGCCAAATTTCTAGTCTAAATCAAACAGAAAAAAAAAAAAAGTTTTACTATCAATATCCCCGTAATCCTGTGTGTTGAGAGCCGTTTTCCAAAATAACCTCTCTTAGCGGATTTCAATTCAACAAAAGAAAAGTGCAAACCAAATTTCATTATTATAGTCCTTGTAGCTCGAAAAAAGGATTTTTTTGTGTCAATACGTCCCAGTAACCCCTGCACCCCTCCGCAGAACTTGATTTACTTAAAATACATTCTTAGTGCATCCGTATTCAACAAAAGAAACATGCTTAAAAAATTTCAAGTATATGGGTCTAACAATTAAAAACAGGAATATTTTTCTGTAACTCCTCTTGACCCCTCGCAACCATCCTTAGGGGTCAATTTTCGTTTTACTCTTTGTGAGAGGAATTATATTTCATGAAAGGAACATGCCTACCAATTTTCAAGCAGGATGATCAAATAGTTTAAAAATGGAAATATTTATCGATTACGCCTCTTAATCTCCCGAAACTAAACTTGGTAGTTGATATTCGCAAAACCCATTTTGTAGCGTTCTCTACGAAAGGAATCTGCTTATCAAATTTCAAGACTTACGTCTAATAGTTTAAAAATGGGGATAATTATCTATAACGCCACTTGAGCCCCCAACGCCACTTCGGTGTCTGTTTTCACAAAACCCATTTTGTAGGAGAATTGTACTCTATGAAAGGAATCTGCTTAGCAAAATTTGTGCGTCCAATAAATTAAAAATGCAAAAAAAATTATCAATAACGCCCCTTGAACCCCGCAACGCCACCTAGGGTCTATTTTCACAAAACACATTTTGTAGTGTATCTCTATCCTATGAGAGGAATCTGCTCACCAAATTTCAAGACTGTGCGTCTAATAGTTTAAAAATAGAAATAATTACTTATATCTGCCCTTAACCCCCGCAACACCTCTTGGGGGTCAATTTTCCCCAAACCCGTTTTGTAACGGATATGTACTCCATGAAAGAAACATTCCTACCAATTTTCAAGCAGGTAGGTCAAGTAGTTTAAAAACGAAAATATTTATCTATTACGCCACTTAATCCCCGCAACGCCACTTAGAAGTCTGTTTTCTCAAAACCGTTTTGTAACTGGTCATTATTCTACGAAAGGAATCTATATATATATATATCAAATTTAAAGACAGTGCGTCAAATAGTTTAAAAATGGAAATAATTATCTATAACGCCCTTAAGTCCGCAACGCCACTTGGGGGCAATTTTCACGAAACCCATTTTGTAGCGTATCTCTACCCTATGAGAGGAATCTGCTTACTAAGTTTCAAGACTGTACGTCTAATAGTTAAAAAATCGGAATTTATAACGCCCCTAAACCCCCCACCACCCCTTGGAGGTCAATTTTTTAAAAACCCATTTTGTAGCGGATATTTACTCCATGAAAGAAACTTACCTACCAATTTTCAAGCAGGTAGGTGAAGTAGTTTTAGAACGGATATATTTATCTATTACGCCCCTTAATCCCCGCAACGCCACTTAGAAGTCTGTTTTCACAAAACCCGTTTTGTAACTGATCATTATTCTACGAAAGGAATCTATTTATATCAAATTTAAAGACAGTGCGCCAAATAGTTTAAAAATTAAAATAATTATCTATAACGCCCCTAAGCCCTGCAACGCCACTTGGGGACGATTTTCACCAAACTCATTTTGAAGCGGATCTCTACTGTATGAAAGGAATCTGCTAACTCAATTTCAAAATTGTACATTGAGTAGTTTAAACATGGAAACAATTATTTATAACGCCCCTTAACCCCCGTAACGCCCCTTGCGTTTCGTATTTCGGGAAATCCGTTCTTAGCTGATGTCTACTCTATGAAAGGAACATGTCTACCTAATTTCAAGGATGTAGGTTGAATAGTTCCAGAGATATCGTGATTAGTCAGTCAGTCAGTCAGTGAGTGAGTCGCTTTTCTCCTTTATATATATAGATATATATATCTTGTTCAAATTTTTTATCGAGAATAAAATACCTTCTATTCATCCATTCAAAGTAGAAATTGACTTTAAAACATTTTTTTATATTACTTGTTTAGACAATGGATTCATATATACAAGTTTTCCCCTTCAAACGTTTCTTCGGCAGAGACGTCTTCTTACCAAATCTTTGAGATCCGCATGCATATCTCGCACGGAAAGGGGGACTTTCTTCATTCAATTGACTTTCTCAATGATTTTATCAAC